>JARHVA010001102.1:152500-275000 GCA_037957365.1 Torreya grandis | reverse complement strand
AATAAAAGTTTGGTTTTTATCTCTTCATATAATATTTGTTATAAAAATTGACAATTTTGATAGAACATTTTTTACATCTATCAATAAACAATACTCCACTTTCTAAGCACACATTTTAGTTAACCTTATTAACCCTTCATGTTTATAAACACTCTAATCAACCTGTTGATGCAATAAATTACACCCAGTGGCAGGGAGTTGAACTCCTTGCCTTCTCCTCGCAACATGGAAACTCTCCTCTCACCTGTGGGACTGGTGAAGCTAGAGGAGAGAGTCTCTAGATAAGGGCTAGCTCCCTTTGATGCATCATGTTATTTCCAGCAAAAGTTAATAGGTATATATAAAGGTATATAAAAAAAGGGGGGTGAAAAGGGAGAAAGATGCACAAAAACAAACCTACTCTAGAGGTGATGCACCAAAATAGGTCGACCTTCACACATCCACTCTTAGAATCAGACAAATACACACATACTCTACACACTTGGTAGACAGACCAGGCTATAAAAGACTGGTAGGGAGGCTTTCATGAAAACATAGGAGATAGAAAATCACTGAGGTGCTATGGAATACACAATGTAAGTGACTCCTTCTATTCTGGTCTTCTCAAATATCAGCTCTTCTCCTTTCAGTTGCAAAAATGGTGCCTTATAGATGACAGGTCTACTAATGTTGAACCTGTGAGAGCATCAAGAAACAATGACTGGACACAGAGAAACATTCAAGGCATACTCTAAAACATCTATCCAAATGGAGGTAATAGACTGCATTTTATTTGATTCAGGTGAAATTTTGCCAGGGCTGCACCTTTGCAAAAGTGGAAGAACCGATCCTTCTCAAAAATGAGAAGTTACAATATATAGAAGAAAGGAGAAAGAAACTTGGCACTTATTTGACAAGTTGGCCTGTTGCATCCCATTGGAAAGAGGAAAACACTGTTGTGTTGTCAACATTCTAGAAGAAGCCTGCTGGAACCATGTTATATAATCACCAAATTTTACTTTGGCATTTGAGCTTTAATGTGGAAGCATGGATCGCACCTCTTTTCTACCAACATACTGAAATTTGTCCCCTTTTCAAAGTACAGGCCATGTTGCTTGCTGTTTGTGCCATTTGGGGACTATCAGGCAATAAGTTGCCTTCTCTTGCCACTTGGACTACCTTGTCACTTTTGCACCATGTCACTCTCCTTGTATGTCACTTTGTCAATTTGTCTTTTCTCAGTTTTATCTTTCTTGCTCTTTGACCCCTTGGGTGAACATTCTAGCAGGTCACTACATTTTGAGCTCCTTCTTTTCCATGGCTAGCGCTTCCTTTGCTTTGAAAGCAAATAGCTATTTCTCTTTGCTAAATTTGACGTCTATATGGTCATCATTGCTTTGAACATCAACGGCTCTTTTGCCTTCTTAAACTTGATGGCCTCACAACCATCATCAGGCCTACGTGGCATTGTTTATGGCACTTCTCTACCTTTGTTAATTCTCCTAGCACCTTTTGCCCTTTGAAAAGTCCTCTCAAGCTCCTGCAGGCAAATTGTTTGCAGATAATTTCCCTTAGTTAATTCCCTGGGTCTCTCAGCTATGCTGTATTTTCTATAGACAAATTGTCTGTGGAAATTCTTCCACTTTGACTTTGAGCTATACTAGGAAGTGTGTCTAAATTTTTGAAATGCCAAAGTGTCCACCCTCCAAAGGGTATTTTGACCATTGACTGCCCTTTGACTTGGGGCATACCTTTGAATCGAGTTATTGAACCAAAAAGGTTCAACGGTTCAAAGGTTCAACCAAGTGTGCTGATGAGTCATGAACCCCTTCCTTTGAACCTTTTGGCTTGAACCAAAGTTGTTGAACCCAAACGTTGAACCTTTTCATTGAACTAAACCATTGAACCCTAAATTGTTGAACCAAGAGATCGAACCGAGCCATTGAACTTCTTCCATTAAACTAAGCCCTTGAACCAAACTTGTTGAACCAAAAACTGGTTCAACAGTTCAATGGTATGATGGTTCAATGCTGCTAAACCAAGATGCTTGAACTGAGCGATGGATGAACCAAGCTATTGAACTTGCCTTTGAACCATTTGGTTGAACTTATGTCTTGAACCAAGTACGTTGAACCTGGCCCGTTGAACCAAAAAATTGGTTCAACGGTTCGACGGTACGATGTTTCAGTGCTTTTAAAATGAGATGCTTGAATCGAACAATGAACCCTTTGAACCAAGGGTGGCTAAACCACTGAACCAGGGCATAAAATGAACTCTCTGAACTTGATGAACCCAAAAATGACTGGCATTAAATAGCAAGTGAAGAAGGTGACCAAAATTTTGCCTATGGGCAAAATGGGTCAACAATTGGTGACTCACAAGGGAAGGATGCTTGCTATTTTTAGAATCTAGTTGCCTTAAAATCCATTGGGTACAGAGTTAGATTGTAGCTATGAAAGAATTAGCAACATCCCCAAAGATTTGAGAATCAAAAATGAAGCTTTACCCAACACGCAAAGGGAAACACACAAGGCTAAAAACACTACTTGTGCAACTACACTTAGGGAAAATAGGAAAACAACTAAAAACAAACTACTATGTATAGCTAACCAGGAATGTACGCCTCCCTCTTGGATCGAAAGGAAAACATTTTAAGTCCCCCTCCTAGTGAGAAGACTTATGGTGGTAGGTAAGTAGCTGAAAGAAAATGAGATTTGGTGACTTCTCCTCTTGCTAGTCACCTGAGTTGGCTGGTATTTGAGTGGGTCATATTTGAACATGCCTCCAACATATATATATTCTGCTTGTCCTTGGAAGCTTGCTGAATGTTGGTCCCTCAAATTAGTGCTCTTCACCAAGGAATCTATGGCTGCTGGCTCATCACCATTAGCCCTTTGACATGTACATTCCCTCTGTAATGCATCATGGTCTGACTAGTTTCCTTTTGCCTCATTGTAGACTCTATCAAACTCATCTTCTACTCCCTCTTGGCCTTCTTGAAGAAGGGTGACTGTGGTGATGTCTGAAATGGACTTACAAAATGATTGCTCATCCCATAGAACATCACCTCTTTGTTCAAAGCTTTCTTCTTCAAGGCTTTCCTCAAGGTAGACCAGCCTCTCCTTTTCCTCCTCAAAGGTCCATATTTCTAGATCTTCAAAGATATTCTCTTAAAGAACTGTAAACTGGATCTTCTGCTCCTCACTCACCTCCTATAGAATAGGTTCCTCCTTGAGGAGGGATGAAGTGGGAAGCTAATGATTGAACCCATGTGGAAGAGGAGGTAGCCCTTATGCTAGAATCGAATGATTCTCTTCCTTACACTTGGTTATCACTTCATCTATATCAGGTGTGGCCTGATAGCTCTCTTGGAGGTGTGTGGATGGGCTGGGTTCAGACAGGTCCACCACACGTTGGCTGAGGAATCTCATTTGGGACTCTAACTCTGCAATTTTCCTGGCTATATTTTCTTGAAGGAGCCTTTCTTGGAGATCACCAGCATCATGCTCTTTAAGGCTCTGGGCTGGTTCCTGGCATTCCTTCCTCTAACTTGGAATTTACACATCATGTTGAAAGACTTTTGGAAGTTGAGGAATGTAAGGAAGAGATTATCGATGCAATGGAAGAGTCTCTAGAAGAGGGACATGTTGGTTGGTGGTACTCCCCCAATGGAAGATTCACAATAAAAAGGATTGGGAAGATTGATCTCCATGGGGGGTTGCTCTGATGCCCTCTGGTGTTGGAAAGCCAGGCGCACGGGATTAAGAGTAGATGCGTCAGATGAGCTGGAGTGGGTGAGTGCTATATGATAGAAAGGATTTGGTGCAAAAGAGGGGGCTTTATTCAGAATAAGAGGGGGCACATAAGGCTGATTACCTTGAATAAATGGATTTCTCCATTTTTCTACTTCTTCCTCCATGGATTGTAGGGCATGTGCTTGCCTAAACAAACACTCCTATTTATACATCAGCTCATGCTGATATCTGTACTACTCCTCTAATTTGTTAATCTCTGTTATCTACCTCTCAAACTCTAGTGCCACCTCCCTTATCATTGCAAGGGAACTAGGAGAGCTACTTGAGGGGATTGCATAAATATTTTGAGCCTGATCATAGTCATATGAAGGAATACAAGGTCCATGATTTTGTGCAAAGGGATTATACATAAAGAAAGTGATTTATGATGGCACCAAGTTGCTTAAACAGTAGATTCAACTTGGAGTTGCCATTGGTGTTGATGCAAAAGCCTCCAAAGGCTAGTCAATTGAAGAACACAACAAAAATTCTTCAACTCTTTGGATAAAACCTATCCTAGTTGGTCCCACCGAGTGTGCCAAAACTATTGATGCAGGAAATTGCATCCAGTGGTAGGGAGTCAAACTCCTTGCCTTCTCCTCACAACATGTAAACTCTCCTCTCACCTGTGGGACCGGTGAAGCTGGAGGAAAGAGTCTCTAGATAAGGGCTAGCTCCCTTTGATGCATCATGTTGTTTATAGCAAAAGCTAATAGGTATATATATATATATCGGTATATAAAAAAGCAGGGGTGAAAAGGGAGAAATATGTATGAAAACAAACCTACTCTAAAGAGGTGATGCACTGAAATAGGTTGACCTTCACACATCCACTCTCATAATCAGATAAATACACACATACTCTACACACTTGGTAGAAAGACAAGGTTGCAAAAGACTGGCAGGGAGGATTTCATGAAAACACAGGAGATAGAAAATCATGAAGGTGCTATGGAATAAACACTGTAAGTGACTCCTTTTGTTCTGGTCTTCTCAAATGTCAGCTCTTCTCCTTTTAGCTACAAAAATGGTGCCTTGTAGATGACAGGTCTGCTAGTGTTGAACCTGTGAGAGCATCAAGAAACAATGACTGGACACAGACAAACATTCAAGGCATACTCTGAAACACCTATCAAAATGGAGGTAACAGACTGCATTTTATTTGATTCAGGTGAAATTTTGCCAGGGCTGCACCTTTACAAAAGTGGAAGAACTGATCCTTCTCAAAAATGAGAAGTTACAATATATAGAAGAAAGGACAAAGAAACTTGGCACTTCTTTGATAAGTTGGCCTATCACGTTGCATTGGAAAGAGGAAAACACTGTTGTGTTATCATCATTCTAGAAGAAACCTGCTAGAACCATGCTTTATAATCACCAAATTTGACTTTCACATTTGAGCTTTAATGTGGAAGCATGGATCGTGCCTCTTTTCTACCAATAGACTAAAATTTGTCCCCTTTTCAAAGCACAAGCTATGTTGTTTGCTATTTTACCCATTTGGGGACTATCAAGCAATAAATTGCCTTCTCTTGTCACTTGGACCACCTTATCACTTCTGCACCATGTCACTCTCCTTGTCTGTCACTTTGTCAATTTGTCTTTTCTCAATTTTGTCTTTCTTGCTCTTTGGCCCCTTGGGTGAACATTCTTGTAGGTCACTGCATTTTGAGCTCTTTCTTTTCCATGGCTAGCGCTTCCTTTGCTTTGAAAGCAAATGGCTATTTATCTTTGCTAAATTTGATGTCTATATGGTCGTCATTACTTTAAACATCAACGGCTCTTTTGCCTTCTTAAACTTGATGGCCTTGCAGCTATCATCAGGTCTACGTGGCATTGTCTACAACACTTCTCTATCTTTGTTAATTCTCCTGGCACCTTCCACCCTTTAAAAATTCCTCTCAGGCTCCCATGGGCAAATTGTCTACGGAAAATTTCCCTGGGATAATTCCATAGGTCGCTCGGCTATGCTGTATTTTTTGCAGACAAATTGTCCACAAAAATTCTTTCACTTTGACTTTGAGCTTTAACTGGGAAGTGTGCCCAAATTCTTGAAATGCTGAAGTGTCTGCCCTCCAAAGGGTATTTTGACCATTGACTGCCCTTTGGCTTGGGACATACCTTTGAACCAAGCTGTTGAACCAAAAAAGGTTCAACGATTCAAAGGTTCAACCAAGCGCGCTGATGAGTCATGAACCCCTTCCTTTCAATATTTTGGCTTGAACCAAAGCTGTTGAACCCAAACATTGAACCCTTTCATTGAACTAAACCATTGAACCCTGAACTGTTGAACCAAGAGATCGAACAAAACCATTGAACTTCTTCCATTGAACCAAGCCCTTGAACCAAACCCATTGAACCAAAAAATGGTTCAATGGTTCAATGGTACGATGGTTCAACACTTCTGAACCAAGATGCTTGAAGTGAGCGATGGATGAACAAAGCTATTGAACTTGCCTTTGAATTGTTCAGTTGAACTTATGTCTTGAAACAAGTACATTGAACCTGGCCCATTGAACCAAAAAATTGGTTCAACGATTCGACAGTACGATGGTTCAGTGCTATTGAAATGAGATGCTTGAATCGAACGATGAACCCTTTGGACCAAGGGTGGCTGAACCACTGAACCAGGGCATAAAATGAACTCTATGAACTTGCTAAACCCTAAAATGACTAGTATTAAATAGCTGGTGAAGAAGGTGACCAAAATTTTGCCTGTGGACAAAATGGGTCAACACAACCCTGACAAGTTATAACTTTTTTTCCATTTTGGACCTTATATGATTCAAAACCACCCATAAATTCTTAGAGTCTTTAAAAAATCAAACCATATATCTTTCATGTATTAGTTAAATTAAATATATATAAATATAATGAGTGTTAATATTTATGAGAAGACAAACACTCTTAATTTGGAAATTTGTATACTTTTTGTAAAATGTATATCCCTAAAAGAGGTAGCCATCACTAAATTTTTAATTGATAGAAAAGGTCAATTTAATTTTTAAACCTAACTTTAATGAGGGAGTGGTAGTTAATGTTCAAAATGACATACTATTGCATATAATATAAATGATAGCAAGCTATTTAAACTGATTTTGATTTCTCTATTGGATATTATTATTCTTAGACTTCTAAGTAGAAGTTTTAAAAACCAATTTATAGCAATAATTTTCTCACAATAACATGTGATTATATAAATAATGAGTCAAGAAGCATCAAATATATCTTTTCTAAGTGGAAAATCACATGGAGATATACATAACAAATATCATGATCCTCACCTACAATATAGGACTCAAGATAAAACAAAAACCATATTTTGTAGATGAGGGCCATGATATTTGTTATTTATTATGTTATTTGTATTAAAATAACTTAGGATATATTTTTATATATATGGATATCTATGGCACTACAAATATAAGTAGACTCTATAAATTGTGATGAGCAACAATGAAGGCATGAAAAATCAAGCCAAGGAAAAATGGACCAAGAATAATTGATAATAAATGAGTTGTTTTTAATAAAAATTGATAAGTCATCTAATTTTTTTTATATATTTTATAAACTAATTTGTAATATTTTAATTATTGATGTCATTTATCAATCATGATAAAAAATTATTATACATTTGACATGCATTTTATATTTGTAATTACTCACATCAATCAATGGGGTTATTGATGTTCTCTTGTTTCACCTCGAGTGTATGATCAATTATTTTTCCTTAAGTGATATGTTGTAATTGTAAGTATTCTTCTATTTGTTAAACATAATCTAGCTTGCATAGGGATAGGAAAGATCAATAAAAATCACAACACCCAAGCATGATAGTGAGCATCCAAGGTCCAAAAGGACCAATAAATGATGTGAAAGTTAAATATAATGTAAAAACACAAAAATGTGTAAATAATAAATATACATATCATGATTTTAGACCTTCAACAAACAACAAGATAAGGTAGTACTGACCTAGTAAAGGAGCCTCAATAGGAAAATGGAGAGGAACCTCTTGCTCAAAATAAGTTTTGTTTAAATATATATTTATTAACCTAGACTAATGTAAACATTAGATGGGGTGGTTAAGACCCTAATGAATTAATTCATGTCAAGTATATGCCCATACTTACTATATTTATGGTCACTCATAACAACTATGTTTTTATCTACCTCTACCTCAAAGGACATGTTACTTTCAGCATTGATGAAGTGATAATTAGAGAACTCCAAATTAAATGATTTATGGCTCAAAACTAATACTAAAAATAAATATGGGGTGTGGGTAAAGTATAGGACCATTTTATTGGCCTCTCATCATGCTTAATGTAGAGACCTACCACCTATTCTAGCCTCAAGAACACCCTTCCCAAAATAATAAAAATGTAGTTTTTAAGCCTAACTTCAGGTATGCATAAAATGGAAACCATAATTCATTGGTAAGAACTCAAGTAAACATAATATGTTTGAAAAAATCCTCTAATTTTACCCTAGATCATGTACCTGGAACCTTTAAGACCAATCTATGGTATAAGTTATAGTGACGTGTCCTGAAATGTAAATTTATTATAGTGAAGAGACAAGTGTTTATCTTCCACTTGGAATTTCTTCCTCCAAAACCTATATTTTAAATCCATAAATTTAATATAATATATATATATCAAAATTACATGTGGTTTCATTAACACAATGTCCAAATCCACTTGGATGCATGTTTTCAGTACTATTCAAGATTATGGAAACACTAACAACAAATGTTGTCAAAGTTAAAGTTGGAGTTGGATAACTCTACTTTCATTACTTCATGGCCTAAAACCAAAACCAAAACCAAAAACACATTTGAGGTGGTAGATAAAATATAGGACCAAATTACTATCCTTTCATCATGCTCAGTTGAGAGACCCACAACCCATTATGGCCTCAAGAACATCCTTCCCAAAATAAAAGAAATGCAATTTTTAATCCTAACTTCAGGTATGCATAAAATAGAAAAAGTAAGTCATTGGAACAAACCAAAATATCCCTCATATTCATTTTCAATCCCTATAATTTTAACCCATATCATTTATATGTAACCTTCAATACCAATTTATGGCACAAGTTGCAATGACAAGTCCTAAAATATAAATTTATTACAGTGAAAACACACTTGCTTGTCCTCTAATTGGCATTTCCACCTCTAGGAATTATAGGTGAAAATTCATCACTTTAAAAACATACATAGGAAAATTACATGTGATCCCATGACCATTACATCTAAATCCACTTGGGTTCATGTTTTCACTACTATTTAGGAGCATGGAAGCACCCTAAAAAAATGTTGTCAAAGTTGAGGTTGCAATTATAGAACTCCACTTCTAGTGTTTTGTGGCTCAAAACCGGTGTTTAAAATATGTTAGGGGTGATGGATAACATTATGTACTAGGTTATTTTAATTATATCATTACCTATTGAGAGACCCACCACCCATTCTGACCTCAAGAATGCTCTTCACAAAACAAGAAAAATGTAGTTTTTAAGCATGAATTTAGGTGTGTATAAAATGGAATACATAATTCATTGAAATTAATTAAAATAAACATCATATTCATATTAAATCTCTTTAATTTCATCCTATATGATGTATACATAACCTTTAATACCAATCTATGGCACAAATTGCAGTGATGGGACCTGAAATGCAAATTTATTACAGTGAAGAGATAAGTACTCATCTTCTAACTAGCATTTATACCTCTAGGACCTCCATGTGAAAATACATCACTTAGATCATGTATATATAGGAAAATGAAACATTATACCATGATCGTGACATGTAAATCCATCTAGATTCAGGTTTTCACTAATATTCAAGAGCATGGAAACACTAACAATAAATGTTGTCAAAGTTGAAGTTATAGTTGGAAAACTCTACTCCTAGTGCTTCATGTCTTGAAACCAGTGATACCAACACATATATTTTGGTAGATAATATCCAAGAATACATTATTTTCCTTCCATCATGCTTGATCTAGAGACCCACCACCCATTCTGGCCTTAAGAATGCACTTTCCAAAACAAGAAAAATGTATTTTTTAATTCTGAAATCAAGCATGTGTATAAATAAATATAAGTGATTGGTTTGAACCAAAAGAACCATAATTTTCATGTTTAATCAATCTAATTTTATATTATATCATGTAGATATAACCTTCAATATGAATTTGTGGTACAATTTATAGTGATAGGTATTGAAATGCAAATTTATTGTAGTGAAGAGATAAGTGCTTGTCCTCTAACTAACATTTATACCTTTGGGACCTCTAGGTGAAAATACATTACTTCAAAAACATATATATATAAAAAAGATAAGTTATTCTATGAACACAATGTCTAAATCCACCTGGATGCATGTTTTCACAACTATTCAGGAGTGTGGAAAAACTAACATAAAATGTTGTTAAAGTTAAAGTTAAAGTTGGAAAACTCCACTTATGGTGATTTGTGACTCAAAAATGGCACTACCAAAATATCTAGGTTGGTGGATAACATCTAAGACTAGGTTCTTGGCCTTCCATCATGCCTAATCAATAGACCACCACCCATTCTAGCCTCAAGAATGCCCTTCATAAAATAGGAAAAAAAGAGTTTTTAACCCTAACATTAGGTGTGCATAAAATTAAAACTATAAGTCATTCACATGAATATAAATAACCCTCATGTGAATTTAAAATACCTCTAATTGAAACATATATCATTTAGATATAACCTTTAATACCAATCTATGGTATAAGTTCTAGTGATGGGTACTAAACTAAAACTGTATTGTAGTGAACCTCCAACTAACATTTCCACATCTAGGACCTCCAAGTAAAAATAAATCACTTTGAACACATTTATATTGTTAAATTACAATTGATCCCATGAACACAACATTTAAATACACACAAATTCATGTCTTCACTACTATTTAGGAGCATGGAAACATTAAAAACAAATGTTGTCAAAGTTGATGTTGAAGTTGGAGAACTCTACTTCCAGTGCTTCTTGGCTTGAAAATGACACTAAAAACACATCTAAGGTGGTAGATAACATCCAGTACTAGTTTATTGGCCTTACATCATACCCAGTTGAGATACCCACCACCCATTCCAAACTCAAGAGTACCCTTCCCAAAACAAATAAAATCCAATTTTTAAACCTGACTTTAGGCATGCATAAAATGAAAACTATAAGTCATTGTCACAAAACAAAATAAACTTATTATGAGTTTTTAAGCCTTATAAATTCATCCCAGAGGAGTTAAATAGAAAGTATAACACCAATCCACGGTACAAATAGTAGTAATGGGTCCTAAAATGTAAATTTATTGTAGTGAATAGACAAGTGTTTGTCCTTCAATTGGTATTTCCACCTTTAGGACCTTATGATGAAATACATCACTTTGAGCACATATAGATAGGAAAATGACATGTTTTCCCATAAACACAATGTCCAAATCCACCTAGTTGCATGTTTTCATTACAATTTAGGAGTGTGGAAACACTAATAAATGTTGTCAAAGTTGAATTTGTAGTAGGATAACTCTACTTTTAGTGTTTTGTGGATTGAAATCAATGTTGTCAACACATTGAGGGTGGTGGATAATGTCCAATACCAGGTTTTTGGCCTTTCATCATGACTAGTCAAGATACTCACCACCCATTCCAACCTCAATAATACCCTTCCCAAGATAAGAAAAATATTGTTTTTTAAGATTGAGTTTAGGAGTGTGTAAAACATAAATCATAAGTCATTGGATGAATCAAAAGAACCATCCTATGTGTGTCTAATCCCTCTAATTTAATCCTAGAGCATGTCAATAAAACCTTACAGAACAATCCATGGCATAAGTTACAATGATGGGTCCTGAGTACTTATATTAATTTTCTCTTAGCCTCAATAATATGTAATTCTTTACTAACAATGTCAAATGACTGAAGGTGAAAGATTATTTGGAACCACCAACCTACAAAAAAAAACTTAGTAAGTAGTTAAAAATAAAATTTATATGTATTGCTTATAAATCACTAAAATTTGGTAAAATTAAATACATCTACATTTGAAAATTCCATAAACCTTAGAATTAAATCTAACAAACCACTAAGATCTACTCTAATCTTGATATTATCAATAACAGCTTCATGGTCTGACTCATGAACTTGCCATAGATTTTTGTTTAATGTCCTCCCATGATATTTGACCAATTGAATATTTATTTTAAGAACCAAATTTGAATAGTGCAATATCTTCCAATGTGTTTCAAAGTCTTTTGATAACCATATATCTAAATTTTTTATAGGATATTATCGAATCCAAGATCTAGTGACAACCATAGACCCAATGGGATAGTCAATGTTTTCTCCATCTATGACTATGGAAGTCAATTTTTTATTTTCCTCTACACACTGACATATGTAGTAATTTGTTTCTTCTTCATTGTCCTTGTCAATAATAACTACAAAAACATTCCTTCTATCATAAAAACATTGTTTGATGACGTTTTCATGATAGATAATCTACCTATTTTCACTAGATAAGATACATAATCAAAGTCATGTGATGATGTCCTATCTATAAGTTGTAATGCTATTAGAACCCAATATGTGTCCATTAGAATTAGAGGTTTGTAGATCCATTCATCCACCCACTCTTTTTAATCACACTCATTATAAACAAACTGCATGCATGAAGAGCAAAAACATGTCAAGTGTCTCATATGAATAGTCCAAGATCTTGTATTTGAGCTATGAAATGAATGGAGATCACTTAATCCCATTAAAATCATACAATCCTAATAATTTTCCAAGTGTCATTTTTCCATAAGCAATAAATTTCTATGAACATTAGAATTTATTTGACCACCATGGCCCCTTCTCTCATTACACCATTCAAAAATGGTTGTAACTTTAGTCAAAATAACACAATCTTCAAACTTCAACTCCTCTCTTGAAGGGGCTATTTTTACACATGCTCCAACATCCTCATGTTACCCTTTTACATGGACAACCTTGTTAAAACTCCAAATATGTTTTACACCATTGATAATGTGCATCTTTCTCAACAAATAAAACAAATGTGCATTATTGAATTGTGATATGCAATTTTTTGACCAAATGTTATGATGATTGAAAGTAATGTTCCTCTCAATGAACTATCCATAGAACACCTCAAAAAAACCTTGAACATATTTTTTTATAATGTGATCGGTCAACACTGACATAAATGACACTCCCTTATTTTTTATGATCTGTATCTATACTGCTAGGTGTATGAATGAATGTTATATGCTTAAATATGGCAAGTTGTATTGAGTTGTAATATTATGACTGAACTTCCATTTGTGGTTTGAATGTGTAATTCTCAACAAATTATACTACTAAAATAATAGAACCAAGTGGGAATGTGTCCTTGATTATCTTAAAATATTCATCCAATCATCTATCTTTTTGTATATTCCTTGCATACTCATAAACAATTTCCTCATTGAGTTTGAACATAAATTATAAAATAGGTATCTATTTTGTAACAAACTCACACCTTTTAGATTATTCTCCATATTTTACTTGATAATTCATAGATTTTTATTTGTGAAAACCAATTAATTCCTACCCAATTTCACTTTTAGTCTCCTTATGGATATAATTTTAAATTTTGGCAATCCACCACAAATTCTTCAATTTCCATCCAAACATGCACTGTTATAAAAAAATTGTCCATCTAGTCTTTCAAAAAAAATGCTCGGAATAAATTTATTACCTAATTTAAATTCTCTACCACATTCCTTTAAAATGGTTTCAGTATGCAAAGAACAATGTATATGGTACAAAACATCATATTGCATTAAAAATTCAACATGTCTACAACAAGTGGTGCATGTGTGATTTATTTTTACATAGAATAGTATGGCCATCTCAAAATATCCTTAACTAATGGAAATTTATGGATATATTTCAAAAATACTATAGTATAATTGTGTTTGGGTCATAACCAATAATTTTTTTAGATGTGGTTCAAAGTTACGAGAACCAACATTTATTTTCACCACATCTCTTATATTGGGTGAAACTCTTGTATTGTCTTTCTAAAATTATGTAGGTAAATCTTTGAGAGCATTGATTGTAGAGTTATCCTTTCTTTGAATTATACTAGAGAATGACCATAGCTTAATGGTATCAACATCATTAAGTATTTGGCATCTTTCAATTTCTTTCATTAATGTTTTTTTATTTATGTCTAATGTTAGGCTAGTTTTTGAAATCAATTATTTTTTACCTATTTGATCACTTACTGCACAAGTTGTAATGATACATTGGTAAACATTAAAATATTTTTTGTGTGATTGCTGGCCTATAATATGATATGCATCATGTAGATTTTCAATAATTTCATTATTTTCATCATCCATGTTAGATGTTCTTAGTATTAGGGTGTACATTGTTAGTATCATATTAATCAATTTCATCAACTAAATAAACACTTTACATTTTTTAATATCAAAATGTAATTTAACAAAGAAATTGTCCCAATTTTGTTTTCATCTAATCTTCTTGAATGGTGGTTAGACTTTTTTTATTCATTTGTTTCAAACAAAATTCATCAACTTCAATTAATTACTCACCTTTTCTATGCACAATCCTCGGAGGTGTTGTTAATACTGGAGTTTGTTGAAACGGTGTTCTAAAATCATTATGTTAACTACTAGTTTATTCATTGTTAGTTTCATTGTTTAGTTATGGGATGACATTTTCTTCATTGTTACATTCATCATTATGTGTTTCCATGAAATTATATTCATTGATAGAAGGTAAATAGTCATGCATAGATTCATCATCAACAAAATCAAAAACTTTATACCTTGAATGTGTACTTGCAACATAATTTGCACTTCTAGGTAAATATTCAGAATCATTATGAAAATCATTATTTTTAATTTCATTATTATCTATGACATTTGGCTCATTAAGGATAGTGTTTCTACCTTGTCTTAAATGAAATGAATGCATTCAGACCTTTTATTTTTCTCTCAACTCCTCTAATTGATCCAATATTTTCTGCCTTAACTTATTTATCTTATTTTAATGAGCTTCGTTACCCATGGATAGAAAAATAAACATTTCAAATTCCTTTTGATGGTGGGGACCTAAAGAACAATTTGATTCCTTTTGATAGTGGGGGACCCAAAGAACAATTTGATTCCACTTGTCTTCTTCATAAAAAACATAAAATGATGTAGAGAATGTTTGTGGGGTTAGAATTCTTTAAATATCAGAAGAAAAAAAATGTTGGACAATGATTTTTTTGTCTAGAGACAATAACGCATACACATTCTTTTTCCTATATACATATTATCAATAATGTGTACACATTATAGTATAATGCATGTGCGTTATTGATAGTATGCCTATGTGATAATATATCATGTTGTTGTGATATATGATCATACTAACTAATAAAACCTATGTTATATTATTATTTTAGGGTTTATTTACCCATATCTTGTATTCGATACGATTGATTGAGCCATAATTTAGTTTCATGGGGCTCATTTTGACCCAAATCACATGTTTAATTGCACCAATTGACTAATTGAATTAACTTATTACTAATTCAGACCTAAATCATGTCTCTAATTGCACAAAAAGACTATTTAGATCAATTTATGACTAATTTATCCCCAAAGTACCTCATGCTCTTGATTAGCTAGGTTGAAAGGGTTTGAATTGGCCCAAATTTATTTTTTGATTGAATTGGTGTATTTTTTGCTTTATTTTTTTATGACATTAAGGTCAATTGACCCCAAATTTACTTTTATATAGTCAAAATTAGGTTCATGGGGTTCAATTTTACCCAAATCACATCCGTAATTTCACTAATTAACTAATCATGATTGAATTGGTGGATTATTTATTTATTTTGTTATGATATTAGGGTTGATTAACCCCCCAAATTACTTCTTCTATAGGCTAAATCAGATTCATGGGCTTCAATTTTATCCAACTTTCATCACTAATTATAAGAATTGACTAATTAGCTCAATATGTTAGGAAATTTGAGATAATTTAGCCCCAAATCACAATTTAGAGTCATAACTAGGTTAAATGGGTTTAGATTGGCCCCAATTACCTTCATGTTTATATTTGTGATAAAATTAGGGTTTAGGGTTTAGGGTTGTAAAAATCGACTAATAGGGTTGAATGAAAACCAAGATTTTATCTCTAAATTAATCTCTTATATCATATTAAATATAAAACTTTCTTCTAAAAATAATTAATAGCGAACATGTTGCCCAAATATCATCCCCATGACCATATGTGTGAAGTGATATAGTTAGACCAATTCATCCCTTGGCAATACTAGTGTAGGTTTCATTTCATTTGTGCTTATTATCCATTTCTTGTATACAAAACATTTATAGTGACAATGTTTTACTCAAAAACATGTCAAAGCATGATTGGGATAAAATCCTATGATTTTACCTATATTATGATTAATTAGCAACTACATGCTTTGTAAAGTATGTAAGAGTATTGTTATCAACCAAATTTTAATCCTTTAAAAGTTAGTTCAAGCCTTCCAAATTTAGAATAACATGGAAACAATCCTATGTTGTGGGTATCCTAATATTAGATTGAATCTCTAGGTTATAGGGCTAGTTCCCCTTGATGATTTACTAAGACTCAAAAATTAATCTACCACTTTCTAGGAAAATGGAGAGAAACCAAATATAATGGATGTGGTTCTCTACCTATAAATCATATACTACATACATAAAATATAACTTGAATTGAATTTCACTACTCAAATAGGAAGGTCTCTAGGCATGAGTGTTTCACATAGAGGTTAGTGCATGGTGCATAGAATAGGAAGTTGATAAATAGATATCTAAATACACTAAGAAGGATTTATTTACTTTTCAATAACACAATATTTTATTCACACTACGTGACCTAAAAATATGACTACTACTTGCATATATATAACTAAGAAAGGACAAATGAAAGGAAGCATTTTCTATCACTAGTCATTCATCAACCGACTAAGTAGATATACTAGACACAAGCCATGAGAAGGAAAAAATTATGTTTACTCAAGTCCAAATTCAAAATAAAATTATTTATATGAATAAGGATTCACAATCACTTAGGTCAGGCCCGCTTCAAAGCCAAATTAGGCCATACATATAGAAAAGGTGAGAAGAGAGAGAAAAGAGAGGAACATTGGAGAGGATCCAAGGAAACATATCACTCTTCATGAGACAAGTTACAATAATAAATGGGTTATAAACATTCCTAATAACTCTCCCAAAATATGTCACCTCATACAATCATGATCTCCAAGAGAGTTGGCATATGAGAGGTCTCTTTACACTTGAGTGTCTTAGTAACTCATCAATCTCCTTTGTAATTGCCCTCTTGCTTAGATATAGGTGAAAATTGGAATACTTGATCATAAAATTCATCTTGATCTATTCTCTAACCATGTTTATTTACATCATGCATCTGTTGTAGGCTCCTATGCCGATGTTGTAGAAGTATCAGAAATGTTTTTAACTAGGTATCTTAAAGCTTTTGATGAAATCACCTCCTAGATGTGTTTAGGTGTCTTGAAACATCCTCATGAGGTCTTATAATCATCTAAAAATTTAAATTAAATTCCATATATATCTCCATGAGACCTTATTAGGCCTTACCTAATTCAACTCCAAGAGAAAACTTCTAAAATTGCCCTTTCTAGGCATGTAATAGTCACTCCTAGGCCTAATTTGTATATCCTATACCTAAAACGTGTGGGATAGTGACTCAATTAGGTTTAATTATACCTATTAATTTCATATTTTTAATTTTATATCTAAATTCATTCATCTATATTCATTTGGCTCATTTCCTCTCTCATCGAGTCATTGACAGGGTGTAGGCAGGTTCAAACATGTCTACCAGCTTAACAATGGTTCATAAAGATAAGAGATTCCAATATTAAAAAAATTCCAAAATTATTTATCCCACATATATCCCCTTCCATGGATAATATATTTATACCCAATTCAAATATTCTTTCAAGTTTTAAGCACTAAACTGAGTCTTCTCGAATTCTTCATAGTGCAAAATAGGGTCTTGAGGTAGCCTTCAATGTTAAAGATTGTTTATAGAGTTTTTAGGATGAATGATATAATTAATGACAATATTTTGGGTTATGAGACACCATTAACCATATAAAATTTACATCTTACCCCATTTAATTCCTCTGAGGAGTTATGAGCTTCTCAATGTGATCTATGAGACATAAAAGACTCTGTGTACAAAATGAGAGAGTACTTCTTGGTCAAAACACCTTAAAGTGAAATTTGTGACAATAATAACCTCCAAAAATGTATTAAATGTTAAATTAATTATTTATAATCATATTAAATATATATTAGTCTCAAAATGAGAGTTATGTGAATTGAGTCCATAATGTGAGGGTTTGAAAATAGTTAGGTTTGTATAGCCCTAATGGCCTAGTTCTCAAAAATTCTCCTCACCTTACGAAGTTTAAACCTCATGGATATATTGAAACATTATAATTCAATTACCTAGATCTTATAATCCTTAAAATGTTCCAATAAATTTTTTTTTCATCAAATTTCATATACAAGCTTATACATGCCCGCTTAGGCCTACTAGGCCTAATTAAACTACCAAGGTTTCTCCTTGTTTCATAGGACCAAAAACATTAAATGGAGTCACTTATAAATTTTTGTATTAAATTAATAATTTTTATTTTACACTCTTTCACCTCTCCTCCATGCATGGTTTAAAACACTCTCTCCATTCTTATCCAAGGCCTTACATGTAGGAGTCTAATAGGTCTGCCTGGATACTAAGTGTGGACCTATTTTTTTTATTATAACCTTGATGTCTCACTTAGTAATGGAAACATAATTCATAGGTTCCTCTTAATTTCATAGACCTTTTATTATTCTATCCAAACCATCCTCCACTCGGTCACCTATCTTTTCATGACTAGCCTATAGGTGTAGTTTATGTTTTTAACTATAGGTGAGAGGTGAGTTCTTTCTTGAAAGGTTATTCAAGATTTTTTTAGGTTTCAATAGATACTAACCAGATTTATTATCATCCAAACTCCAACATCAATTCATCTATATCCTTGTCACTTTCATATACTTACACAAGCCTATATGTGACTCATTAAGCCTATTAGGCTTGAATGGATTTTAAAACTTCAAACTATATTCATTAACCGAGTCTAAACTTCATGAAGGATTATGTCTATGTTTTATTCACATTTATCTCAAACACATACCAGACATTACATATTTTTATAGGACACTTGAAGTTAATTTTGACCTCTCAGTATGCCTGACTGTATGTGTATAGAATGTAGGCATCAAGTATGATAGGTTGGATATAAGGGTGAGTATCCAACTCAATTTTATCTTTACATTAAACTTAAACATCTTATCTCAATTTTTGACAAAGTTTATATTCTTCATTTACCCTTTGAACCATACTTTCAAAGAACTAGTTAGATGTAGAGTTATACCTTTCAAACCATTACTATGCAGGCAATGTATACACAGTCTTTAAAATGAGTTATGAATGCCACTTAGGAGGATAATATAGAAGGTACCTATATGATTGGATAGATTTTATGGAATGAGAACATAGTGAAAACATATTCAAACTCCATTAAATTCATTAAAACTATCAAACTCTTCCAAAAAACATCAAATATAAACTATGACACATCTTACATGAAGGCTCCTCTACACTATGAAGGCTCACATGTTATAACCTGGTAAAAATAATCATGAAATAGTTGTTCATATCCATATAAACCCTATAAATTTTTTTTCATTCTCCAGTGAGTTTAAATTTCCATGAAAATTTGCACAAAACCAAGCTAGTGGGGATTGTAGGCAGCTTCTAACCCATTAAGCTCTTAGAAATTGTTCATAGAGATGGGTGATTTAATATAAAAACCAATTCTAGGTATTTTAATTCCACTATGACCCATATCTATGTGAAGAGCTTAGACCCTGACTCTACCTTTATGGACTGTACCATTCATTTAAAATTTACCTTTGTGAGCTTGCAAGGAGATCGATAGGAGAGAGAATGAATAGTTTGCCTTATTGAGACCTTTTTAAGCGATATGAACTTTAAAATGACCTATATAATTTTAATAGTCATTTTTAAAGTATATTCACCTAAAAGTGACCTCTTGAAGTCTGTACAAGTTCCTTAAATTGCCTCTTTAGAGTTAGAACTAAAGTAACTGACCTATTCTGACATGTAAACTGATACTCTAACTTTGTGTTGACAACATGCACGTTATGTATCTTCTTAAAATGTTTTTAATTTGTGAAATTCCATACATTACCTCATTTTTACCCCAAAAGGTGACTTAAATGACTTAGATTGCATGATATACATGGTGGAAGACTAATACATGATTGGATGACTTGTAGAGCTTTCGAAAGTGACCTTTATCTTTTAATGACCTCTTGACCATTGTATTCAATGATCCATGAAATAATATCATCTTGATAAGGTTTAATTTGGCCATAATTAAAACCTAGGTTTCTCCAAAAACCTTAAAAAATGTTAAAATATTTTAATTTATTCAAACAAGTTTGACAAGATTTAAACCAAGTGACCAAGTGAAAGGACTTGAATTGATGAACCATGTATCATATTAACACATCATGACATACTCATAGGACACACTAAACTTACCTTGAAATAATTAGTATGCATGAAAAGGACACTACCTTAAACAATGCTAACAAATTTTCAATTCAAGACTTCATAAGGCATGGGTGGGTTATGAACAAGGCACGGAAGCATGACCAATAAATTTTCACTTATATGGGTTGAAATTTTGACCTTGGGGGTAAGAATTGGTCAATAATACCAAATATTAATGAACCAAGTATTCTACCCCTTCTTGTAGAATTTTATCTTTATCTTCTTTGACGACATTCTCATCTACAGCCACACATAGGAGGATCACCTCCACCACCTTGACACAACCTTGGGAATTTATTATTCCAACCACCTATGTGCCAAACATAACAAACGCCATTTTGAGAAAAGCAAGGTTGAGTATTTGGAACATATTTTTGCATCTAATGGTGTTCATGTTTATCCCACCAAAATTGAAGCTATGACAAGTTAGTGGCCATCCAAAACACTCAAAATCTTATGAAAATTTGTTGGCTTGACAGGGAACTACCAAAAATTTGTCAATGATTATAGCACAATTGCATCTCGATTGACAAGGTTGATCAATAAATAAAATATTTTATGGTTAATAGCATCTACTAAGCATTTGTTGGCCTTAAACATGTAATGTGAACCACACCAATATTGTCCATGCCTGAGTTATCCAAAACATTTATTCTTAATTGTGATGCATGTGGAACATGTCTTGGTGTTTACTTATGTAGGAATGATGCTCTATTGCTTTAACTAGCAAGACCCTCACTAGATGTAATTTGGCATGTCCACATATGATAAAGAGATTGTGGATATCCTCCATGCAGTTCACAAATAGCATCCATATTTGCTTTGTCGACACCTTTGCATCAAAATTGACCATCAAAGCCTTAGATAATTTTTTTTATAAAAATGAGTATCTTCCCCAGATCATTACAAATTGGTTTCTAAACTCATTGAATATGATTATGAAATTACCTACAAAAAATGAAAGGAAAACATGGTGGTTGATTCCCTCTCTCGCTAGTTTAAGGAACAAGCTCATTTATGTGTTGTTTCCATTCCCATTTCCACATGGCTTAAGGATCTTCAACATGAATGGCATCATGATAACTCCACCCAACAACTCATTGTTTAACTCTCTAATGGTTCATTTTCTAAACCTCACTATACTTGGAATTAAAAACATTGAGTTATAAATATTGTATTCTATTAATTTCTCACTCCAAGTTTAAATACAACATTTTATAGGAGATGAATGCTCCCCTTTTATAGTTCATGTAGGTTTTCTCAAAACTTATGATTGAATCTTTCATAGTTCCTTTTCATCCAGACTCAAGTAGGATATCAATAAATTTGTTGTCTAATATGATGTTTGTCAATGACATAAAGGGGAAATAGTTTCACCACTTGGTTTAATTCATCCACTACCAATTTTTAAACATATTTGGATATACATTTCCATGTATTTGATTGAAGGCTTACCAAATTCTAGCAGTAAATCAGTCATTCTTATTGTAGTGGATTGTCTTTATAACTACACTCATGTATGCGCTATATCTCATCCCTACACTATTTATATCCTAACCTAGACATTAATTGATCAAATATTTTGGATCCATGGTGTTCTTGAGTTTATTATCTCTGATCATGATTGTATCTTTACAAGTCTTTATTGGTAAGAACTATTCAACTACCTTGGTATAACTCTCAAAATGAGTTTAGGATATCATCCATAAACTAATGGCCAAACTGAAATTGTTAATAAATGTTTGAAGACCTATATTTAATTGATTTTTCAAAAAGAAGAAACATTAGTGGGTAAAATGGTCACCTCTTACATAATTATGGTACAACACTTCCTACCACATGGTCACCAAGCTAACCCCATATGAGGTTGTCTATGGCCAAAAGCCACCCTCTCCTCTTTTATATATACCAATAAGTTCCCTAGTACAAGATATTGATATGACCATATGTTCATGTGAAAATATCCTTTTCTTCCTCAAGGATAATATCCACATAGAACAAAACTACATGAAGACATAGGCAGACCAACATCACTTTAAATAATCCCTTTTAACTTGGAGATATGGTTTTCCTTAGCCCATAACTTTATAATCAATCCTATTTGAATTTGAAATTCCACTATAAATTGGATCCAATATTTTATGAGCCTTATAAAATCCTCTATTGGGTTGGACTTATCACCTACAAGTCAGAACTTTTGCCTTTATCATGTGTGCACCCTATTTTTCATGTCTGATGCTTGAAGAAGGTCCTTGGGAAGAATGTCCACACACAGATAGTGCTTCCAAAAATTGATGTAAATGAATCCATGACTTTATAAGTTAACCCCATCCTTGATAATTTATCTCATTATTTTTACATTTGGGTCATCACTGAAGTTATCATCCAGTGGCATGGGATGGAACCCAAATATTCCACCGGAGAACCTCTTCTCTTGATCCAGCAAAAATTTCCTCTCCTCAAGATTTGAGGGTAAAATTTTTAAATAGGAGGGCATGCAATCATCCTATGTCTAAACCATCCTTTTTTTAGTTTTTTTCTTTGATAAACAGTTATGGATGCATATGCTTTTTAAGACATCCCTCAAAGCCTCCTATAATAGTTGAGTGTAATAGTGTAATAATCACACATTCATTAGGAGTAGTGGTTATCTAGTAGTAAATTACTATAAATATGAGCCTAAACTAGTATGAAGGCATCCATGAATTATGTTGAATTGATCTTTCTCAAAGGAGGTTGCCCCATTGAAGAGGCTAGTGATTCTATAATTCTATTATTGTAGTACAATTCTTATTTTTAGTCATTATATTGTTGATATTCATAGATTATTTCATGTATTAGCAAATATTTACTAACATGTTCAAGAAGGATTCTAGTACATAGATGTGAGGTGATAAATAATGAAAACCATAGATCAAAATTTCAAAGGAAAAAGGAACATGACATAATCTTTATGATCATATGGGAAATGTAGTTCTTTCCCAACCTGCAAAACACTAACTTTATTAGATTCATCTATGGATAACTATTCTTGACAAAATCAATATATGGGAAAATGTTACCCTCTAAACATAGGCATGTAGGAAATATTTTTGAATAAATTTATATTTGGATACTCTTCAATCTAATATTTCTTCTACATTTGTCTTTTACTCTTTTTTATGACCCTCTACACGTAGTCTCATGTAACTAGGAAAACACATGGGCTCATCACCAAAGGCTAGATGTAGGCAAGTAAGGGCATCTCTCGCCAATGTTAACCACAAAAAACTAATAAGATATGAGGAATCAAAACCAAAGGTTAGTAAAAGACTGAGATATGTGAAATTTGACTTTTTTATTTGCACAATAATTTTGATTTTCATAGGAGTGTCAAATTTTCTATCTACAAAACCTTTACCCCAAAATCTTGTCAACATGCAGTAGTAATATGTAATGGATTATCACCGTGGAGAAAGATAGGCAAGTAAAGTTATATATATTTTAGCAAGCTAATGTTCTACTTTATAAGTAATTATAAAATAGGACTCTATCATGGACAAGCCTCTAGATTAGACTGTAAGTTAGCATTTTTTTGAGTTTTGCATGAAGGTGTAGGGAAAATAGGTGTATTTTACTTGTAAAAACTAAGGAAAGAACCAATTTATTGCTTATTTTGATAATATTTTCCATGGGGTAATAGGGTAATGTGAAAATGGGATGATGTGATATGCCAAATTTTCAAATTTTCTACACTATGTGAATTAACAACCAAGTAATCACTAAACAACACATCTTACTATGCAAACAAACATACAAACTATGAAAATGCAATGTAAATGAGAGTAAAATAATATGAAAGTATTAGATATAGAATAATTTTAGGTGTAAAGACTTTATTAAAACTCATTGAAATCCTTACCTTATAGAGTGCATAACTTAGAGGTTCCATTGTTCAAATCTTTTATCAGTAGGTAGGGGCCTAACTAGTTAGATCTAAACTTCTAACCTTCTCCTTTTTTATTATCAATAAAAATGTCAAGCCTAAGAACAAGGTATCCTAAATTAATTGGGAAATTATGGGAATAATTATGGAACTTATGATACTATTGGAAGAGTAAGATTAACATGGGTTTCCTGACTAAAGTGTTTGATAGCAGGAGGACAAGAGCTTACATAAACTTAAACACCCACTTGTCATGAACCCCTTTTACTATGGGAACTATTATAATAAAGTATTTTAATCTAAAGGATTAATGATAACATATGGATCATTTTGTATCTTCTATGTCTCAGGTAAAGAATGTTTATAATGGCTTATTGATAAGTGTTTTAAGGATGATTGTTCCTACAAGTGGAAGAGGATGTCTAGCTTTGGTAGTATGTAGGTAATCATAGGGACCAATGTTGATTTTGATGCTACCTATTATTAAGGAATGAATACTCTCCTTAATAATGATCATGATTGGGGGAGGATAAATGGTTTGCATAAATGTTCTAGAATATATGGAGTAGCTTGAACTACTACCTTCCCTAATGTGAAAAGGCATCATATGGTTGTGATTGAAATGATAGGATGGGTCTAGGGAAGCCTATCATTTCCTAATATTTATATCAAATGAATATCAAACATAATTGGAGATAAGAGATTATCAAGGTCTATCATACTATCACTCCATCCAATATAAACAATCATTTAGTCACTAGATATCTTTGGGATGAGAGGCTCTATCCTAATCATGACTATAAAATCAAACTATGGTATTATGGGATAAAGGTAAAAGTGCAAATATGGGGCAGCCATGGATTCAGCTAGCTAATTGATTTCCTTAAGGACTAATTTTATATAAATGAAGTTAAAGTCTTTAGAGATCTTACACATGGTAATCTTGTACAATTGAAGGTGTTCAGTCTTGGTCTGATAGACCTCAAAAACTTGGTTCATAATTAATTGTGAGTCACCATGGATCCTTAAATTTTGAATGCCTAAGCATTCTTCAATGATCTTGCTAAGTAATAAGGCCTCATAATCGGCTCCATTGTTCTTACACTCAAAGTCTAGATTGAAGCCAAAAGTCATGATTCACCCTTGAGGAGAAATGAGAATGACCGCTACCCCAATACTTAGGTGGCATTTGACACCATTATAGTAAAGGACACACTGATCATGTGTAGAAGAGGGACAGTAATCTAGTGAATTTTACTGGTAATTCAATATCTCAACTATATGGATATTAAAAAATTTCAACTAATCCTTCCTAGGGTCTCTTGTTTTGAGGATCAAGAAAACAATGAGTATGTCCCATTTTTAGGGTAAATGGAAGGTCTTGTATAGATGCTAATGGCTCATTCTTATGTTATGGATGAATTAAGGGAAGAAATTCTAAGAGCTCAAAAGGTTATTTTTTAAGCTTTGGGTTGAGGTAGGTAAGTACCTCTAAAAATTCAAAAGGGTGCTTACCTAGCCTTTTCTTTGGGGTGGGAAGTATGTCAGAGTATTTAGGATCTTATTTTGGTGCGGAGAGTATTTAAACATAATTAGGGTCTAGTTTCAATATACAAGGTGAAAAAACATAATTATGCAACTTAAATTACTATTGATAGGACATGATTAGTATTGTTTATCCATTTTTTATGTGGTAAATCCTACAAGAATTTAGTTAGTGACTTTCTAGTGCCTACTTCTTAACAGGGGAAGGGAGAGTCCCCATTTATGAATCCATGGATAATTATGGGTTGTGATGTTGATTTCTATCCTACCTACTATCATGGTATGAATCATTTCCTTGAGTACTAGTATGGATTGGGGATAAGGAATGGCCTATTTTCCTATTGGCAGACTTGAGGCATGATGAGAAACACAATCAGGTGTAGGTTAAACTAGAATGATCAACATTTTAGGAGAAATCAGACCCAATGGATCATGAACTCTGTAAAACTAGTACAACCCTATCGTAATATGTGAACACACTATATTATTTTAGAAGTGACAAGGATGGAATGTGAAGACAGACTATCCCTTACATGGTTGAATATTAGGCAGTAATGTTGGTAGTTATTGGGATGGTTTTTGTGAAGTGGGACTTCCTCATTCCAAGATTCCTCTATCATACAAAGCTATAGTCGACTAGTTAACCCATATTAGAGTTGTTAGCCTTGAGGCTTTGAAAAAATAATATATCCCCACCCCTCATGATTTGAATGGGAGGGTGACTGGAGTTTCATTTTATAGGATATTGATGATATTGGCTTTATACATGGTGGAACTTACTAGATCAATGACTATTTCTAAGTTAGTGGTATCTTCAGTTGTTGCTTTGTCTTTCTCTTCTAATTTATATTTTAACAAAGTTTAGAGGATTATATACCCCTTGTTTAAAATAAACACTTTTACCTTTATCAAATGGTTTAGGATCCCTTAGGCAATGAAAACCTTCCCTAGGTGAAAATACCATATTTACTGGAATAATGATAAAGTGATAGCCTTCATCTTATGTATCTAGGGCCTTTCCAAGATCACATTGTAATTGGTATCTTTGTCTATGACATAAAACTCAATTAACACTATCCTAGGGCCCAAAGTGAATGGGGGTACAATGGTCACTATGGAAGTAGATTTGAGTTGGCCATAGCCTCGTAGGGTGTTATATATCATATAAAAATTGGTTTCACCATAACCAAGCTTTTATAGGAAAGAAAAGGGAACAATAATGATAGCTGCCCCATCATCAACCATGTCTCTCTTCATATAATTATTGTAAATCCAAACATTTATAAATAAGGTTGAATCTCCCCTCCTCACCATCTCAAATTTAGGAGGAAATTTCATAAATCAAAAAAATAAATAACATCCCATGATTCTTGACTAGGTGGAAACATGTTTAGATCAATGTGTTAATCTAACCATATGGAAGAGGATTGACACTAGATAAATTCCCTAGCATTAAGGCATTGAGAAAGTTTGACTAATAACATAAATTCCCTAGCATTAAGGCATTGAGAATGTTTTGGTTAAATCAAAGATTAAATCATAGTACCCCATGGTTTTAGTAATAGACTCTGTTTATAGAATGCTTGATGGATAGAAGGCCATAAGTTGATACTATCTAGTGTGAGTAACATTGTTTTTCTCTTATTCAAATTGCAATTCCATAACCCCTATTTTTCTAGTTTAGTATTACACTCTGAACTAAGGATCCACATCAGTGTTGAAGTCCCAGAATGGTTTGGCATCACAAGTTCACATCATCATGGGTTGATTATGTTGAATAGTGTGGTTATGTGGGCCTCTATGACATTAAATTTGGGTTACATGTATTTGGTGGCTAGGGAAGGGGTTTTATAATAATTGGAGATTATGATTTTGGGGGGAAGCAAGACCATATGTAAAGGCCTGAGAGCTTGTATTAGCACTCCATAGTAACATGTTTACAAATATTATCCTTTGATCTTAAAGGAGTCTTTAGATAAATTTGTTGTATTCCCTACAGTTCTTAGTGTCGTGACCAATAACTCAATGGAGGAGGAAATAAACATTGGTATTAGAGCCCCTATGCCTCATGTTCTACCCCTGTTACTTCAATACTTATTGATTGTTTTGTTGATAAACTATATTTGGTTTTGAAACTATGGGTATTGTTTGAATAGTTAATATTGATTTTGATTATGGTTCTAGTGTTACATGTTGTGTAACGGTGGACAATTAAAGTCGAACCTATGAATGGAAGGAGGGGTATTTCAGTTCTAAATTCCTACACTTTTAGTAGTATTGGTATTTTTTACAAGTTAAAATTGATATTATTTATAGGGTTTGTCTTTTTTATTTATTCAGTGACACTATTGGTGGTGGCATTCCTATTTATATTTAGGAATTTTGGACCTTGGTTATAGGTATTATTTGGACTTATATTTTCAAATCGCCCATTATTTTGGCTTGGGGTGATAATGTGTCTATTGGTCTCATAATTACACTAACTACTATCAATAATTTATTTTTAAATTCATAAGGAGATCTCAATATCTTCTTCACAGGATTGATATGAAAATTTTCAAACATGCTCCCTCATCTCCTTGTTACGGGAGTGAAGGAAAATATTACATAATTCTTGTTGATCCATGTGGGGTGCATTGGCAAAGGAATATTATACTTGCCACCATATCATGATTAAATACATATCCAACTCATTATGTTCTTAATTGATGTGTAAAAAATATTGTATGTTAGTCTTTAAGAGTTTGTTAATAGTGAAAGTGTAGACACCGAAATCGTGTCGACTCCCCTGGTCATTCCCCATCTTATTCTTCTTCACCTATTTAACCCTTGTCGATCACTTGTTCCACCAACCTTGACCCTGGCAACATGTAACAATGAGCAGAGAGCTAAAAGCTAGACTTTGTCCTCATTATGCATCTGCCGACGACGGTCTTTACCCGGCCGATGTCGCCGACGTCGGTCACTTATCGGCCGACGTCGGCAATCTTGTCGACGTCGGTCACCATCCCATTATCCGTTATCAGTTACCATTCGGTTCCCGATCAGTTTCCCAAAACGGTTATTGAACCGTCTCTCGAAACCGTTCCCAGGCCTTAATCTCCCCTCCCCGATCAGTCAATCAGGCTCCCATTTCCGACATCTACAGGCTCTCCGATCTCTGAACTCCAGCGTCTAAACTCTAGCATCTGAACTCCAGCATCCATCAACTCCAGCGTTCATTTTTCGGCACTGCACAGGCAACTTCGACTATGGCTTTCATCACGGCTTCTGACAGGTAAGTATTTTTTGTGTTTACTTTCATTTTCTTCTTGATTATTCTTCGTGCGCTATTTTCTGCCATCCCGAAGCTTCAAACCCCCAGACTCGACCAAAAACCCCGTCCCGACTCTGTCTAAAACCTTGTCCTGAACCTGTCAAGACCTTCTGCAACTCGCCCAGACTCTGTCCAGAACCTACCCCGACCGACGCCGGTCACTGTCCCGACCGACGACGGTACTTCAACCGACGTCGGCACCTTCTCAGACCGACGCCGGCACTACAGAGACTAATGCCGGCGACTGTGCAGAATAGTGCCGCTTATCAGGTACGCATTTTTATTTTTTGTCATTTATTTCTGTCATTTTAATCTACTTTCGTCCAATATTCTACTTTTTTATCAGTGGGTTGATATCCTTCTAGGGAGTCTTCATACTTCCAGGATCGGGCGTTCGCCTGACAACCCACCATATCTTTGACTAACGTTTTTCTGTGTTTTAGCCTTTTCTTCGCAGGTGTAATTCCTCCACAGCCAAAGAGGAGAATCTTCCAACGTTTGATTTCGGTGCGCTCAACTTTATCAGGTACTTCTAGCCTTAACCATTTATTTCAGTTTCTTATTTCTTCTTTGAATGTAGAAAGCAATTTTGCATAGAAACATTCTGGCACGCCCGGTGGGACCCTAGGTCCTCCTTGGATTCTTTCTCTCTTTCTTTCATTCATTTAGGTGCATTAGGTTTCTTCCTTTTTGCCTCCTTTCGTCTCTTCTTAAACGACATCATAAGCAGAACTAAAACGAACATTTCTTTCTTGCACTTCTAGACTAGCTAAAACTCATATTCTTCGACTCTTTCTCCATTCGTCTTCATACGAACAAACATTTCGACTTGGACATTAAAACACTTTGCATTCATTTCTGTTTGCCTGCATCTCTTAGACCACACATAGTAATTAAACCGCATATTGAATTAATCTAGATCACTTCATGTTACACGACCAAACCACCTGCACAAAACAAACATTTTAACTTACCTGAGACAAGGCCCGACTGGGATTTCATCCCCCAGCGGATACCTTACCCGTCCCGATAACCCTACTTGGATTTCATCACCAAGGGGGAAGCCCACTCCGTTCTCTGGCGGAGTATAATCTCTAGGCGAGGTATATCTTGGCTAAGCGAAACTAGCTAACCACTGGAATCGTGAAGTGAGGGGAGCTTGCTCCTTAGCACCAGGCCACGTACCAGACCCTAACATAGACTTCTTGAGCACCATAACAAAACCCAAAACCATTTATAGACTTCTTCTAGGACCTGACTCACAAAGCCAACCTCCCCAAACACACATTCTAAGGCATAAGCCACTATAATCCTAAAAATTTTACTTCTAAAATTTTAGGATCTACTTGTGTCTTCATCTTTTTAGTTCTTATCTACTTGTTTGAGCGTGTAAGGACGTTCTCTCTTGCCTTTTATGGTTTTGACACACAGTCAAACCAAGGCCCCTATTGACCACTCTGGCCGTCAACTGCTTTCGTCTACCCCATCTCTAAACCGTCCTATCATGGAGTTCCACTCGGAGACTGAAAGAACTCCTACAGGACCGACCCTAACCCCGACTCAACTTCCCATCATCCCTGAAGGGGACCAAGATTTTAAAAAATTCTTGGACCTCAATACCGCAGCCCTCCATAACTATCTCATGAGAAATCCAACGCGAGACCTTTCGGGTGACGTGGCGACGACATCCACACCATTCGCCACCCAACCCTTTTTGACTCAGCCTTTCACCTCAACCGTTAACCCGACCATGGCTAATACGCAAAGTTTGGCCTCTTCGTCTATTTTTAGACCAACCTCCATCGGGGTTTCGTTACCCCCTCAATCACCTGCAAATCAACCAAGTTCTACATCGTATCAGAACTTGATTGTCTCGACCCCTTACACTCTTGCGCCCAAAAATGTAGGAGTGCCAACCTATCCCTCTACCAGTGCCACTATTCAACCACCTTTGGCGGTGCCTAGTCAACTTATACCTTCGACCTTCATGACGCAACCACCCTTAACCTCTACTTCTGCCCCTGTGACTAGTCATCCGTACGTTGCATCCTTATTGGTACAACCGACTACGTCGTATACCTCCTCTAGACTCTTTCAAGCACTTTACAACCTTAGGGGCGCTCCGTCCACCAATCCGTCAGCAGACATCATCAAGATGCTGATGGATAAAATGTCCAGTCTCGAAGCTTCTATCTCCGGTTCAAATAATATCTCTTCATATGACCAGATTTATAACGAGCCCATTCATCCTTCTATCCCTATCCGACCATACCCCAACCATTGGGAGCTTCCTAAATTTACTTGCTTTCAGAGTAAGGAAGACCCACAACAACATCTACGGGCATTCAGACATGCCTGCTTTCTTTTTGCCCATGACGATGCGTTACTTTTATGCACGTTTCCTATGTCTCTTTCTGGCCCTGCCCTTGACTGGTATAGTTCCCTTGCTAGACATTCTATCTTTTCCTTCATTCAACTCACTCAATTATTCGTTGACCATTTCTCAATTAATATCACTAAACAAATCTCGATCACAGACCTTTACTCCATTAGGCAATTTGACGACGAATCAGTAGTTGATTTTGTCGCCCGTTGGAGAGACTTGATCAACCAGCTCTCCTTCTCCTTGCCTCAACCCGAGCTCATTGAGCTCTTTTTCTGAGCATGTGTCAGTCACATCTCATCCACCTTGCGGGTTCAAACATTCCACACTTTCGACGAGGCCTTCACCATGGCCCGAAAGCTTGAACTCCGCGCTATTGAAGAAGATAAGGTCAAATTGTGTAACACTAACACAAGAACCAATGACCATTCTTCTTCCAGACCTTCTTCTGCCCACTCTCAATCTAAGGGGTCGGCAAACATTATCATCTTTAGACCATCATCTTCAACAATAACTAACCGACCAGCATCTTCAACATTAGACTACATCAATAAACATTTTCAACGTCAATCCATACAGCGTCAATTCACTCCAATTGGAGAGTCATATGCCTCTATCTTGGATAAACTCATCAAGCAGGGGGTCCTCAATCTCCCTTCAATCCGACCACATCAATTCGACTCCTCAACACCTATCCCTGCATGGTACAGGGAAAACCACTTTTGTAACTATCACCGTGTCAAAGGCCATGATACGGATCACTGTCAAACTTTTAAAAACCTCGTCCAGGACATGCTAGACAAGGGCGATCTTATCTTGGATGACCCGAACGCACCGCCCAACCAAAACCTTAACATCTTCAAACAACCTTTTCCTAATCACCCGCCTACTCAAGACAACATCCAAACCATGATCAATGACCCTCAAGACCATATACACACCGTTAACACTATCTTACCTCTTGTCCCTGACCAACCTTCTTCACAAGATGAAAGACCCTCTTCTCCTATTAGTCCTCCATCGACCCCTCTCATACTGGAGGATGCCTTGATCACACCTACACCGTTAGCCCTACCTTCATCCAATGACCTTACCTCGCCTACTCCTCAAGCACACGTAGAAGGCACGATCATCCCTGCCATCTGCCCACTTGAGGAGCCACCCTCTCCTATTTCTTCTCCACCAAGAGAAGACCCTATCTCTTCACCCATTTTGATTGAGGAAGACCCAGTCACGATTTCCTCTTGCCCTTTGCCTGAGATTGTTATATCTCACTCACCTCCGTCCACATCTAAACCCAAACCCGTATCTAACCTCGCCTCGCACAATAGTGGCCCTCGACCCAAACCCACAAAGACCACTAGACCACACCGGAGGACTCCTCCCCCACCTTCATCATTACCTTCAATCCTAGGCCCACATCCATCCACTTTAATTGGAGTGCTTCCTACTCCCATCCTTCACAGAGGCACGTCACCTCCATTACTCTATCAACTTGTCAAACATATATCTCCCTCAAACCATCGACCAACATCTCTTATGCCTCTTAAACCAACGTCATCAACCCTCACTGCAATAAAATATCCAGACCCATTAGCAGGTTCTTATACCTTACTGTTACGGCACTTGTTGCAGTCATCTCGCCTCAACCTTCCGCCTCTCAAACCATATCATTCTCTCGGACCTAAACCACCTTGGTTCGACGACACTCGTATTTGTGCATATCATCGCACACCTGGACACGACACGGAGCATTGTTGTGCCCTCAAGGTTGCCATTCGCCAATGTCTAGGGAATGACACCTCTCTTCTTGACCACGTTATCAAGCCTTCAACACCACCCCTCTCATCAACTCTCGGATCAAGACCCTCTTGGTTCGACAACTCTAAATACTGTCACTATCATCATACTCTGGGACATGACACTGAGCGTTGTTGCGCTCTTAAAGCTGTCATTCGTCACCAACGGAGAAAGGATTCCCTTCTCATCAAGGATCCTCTAGACCTTCCCTCCCACAAATCATCAACACCAACTCATACCTCTTCAACCTCATCACCTAAATCGGGATCTCCACGCCAGGTTCTAGTTCCTTTGTCGCCTTTAACCCCCTTATTCGACATCAACATAGTCCATCTGACCACTAAACCTCAACCTACCTTAACCAATCCGTCAAACATTCTCCCTAGCCGCTGGGGGAATTCAACCTTCATCCAAACCTCGACCAATTTTTCAACACAGTCTCGACCACATATCAATCACTCTTTCAACTTAGCCTCAACCAGACTAGCAACCAAACATTTAACCCGACCTCAACCAAACATTCGACCTAACCAAATACTAAATACCAACCAATCAACCCTTGACCAACCATTGACCAACTATCAAATGACCAAATCTCAACTAAACATTAACCAACCTTTTTATCCACACATTCAACCAGTCTCGATCAATCAACGACCATATCAGTCAACTTCACGTCCACTCATCAATCAACACGTGACCAATATGGAGTGAAGTAAACGAGGCAAGTTTGCTCCTAATTGGCTCAGACCTTTTATTATCACGCACAAGTATGGATCAGGGACTTATCGTCTATCTTCTCTTGATGGACGCCCAGAACCTGAGCCTCTTAATATGTTGCATCTGCGACCGTTCTACTGCTATTCGAGTACTCGTCCACTTGACACTTAACTTGAGCTCATCCCTTGAGCAATCCCCGTCCTCTTAATCCTACCTCCTTTCAACCCTATTCCTCTTAACAATTCCTATAACCCTTTTATGCTGTATGGATGCTTTCTCCTCATAAAAGGGAGCCCTTGACCTTCTATAATCTTGTCCACGACTCACATTTCTATCAAAACAAATCAAGATGTCACAATATCCATGGTCACTATATCAATATCAAAATCAAAAAGCAGACTGCTCCCTCAAAGGATAGCTGTACTATCATTGCTGTAATTAATAGACTGCTCCCTCGAAGGACAGCTATTCAAAAGCCCTTTTATTAAACAAAAATCTAGACCACTCCCTCGAAGGATGGCTATGACTCAATCTGGCAATAAACAGCACTATTTTAGAAGCTTCCCGCATTGATCAGCTTCACAACCTGACCACCAAACAAATGACATCTCTATGCAGGCTTCCCGCATTGATCAGTCTGCGCTAAAATAAAATAAAATAAATAAAAAAAAAAAAAAAGTCATGGACTTGACTTATAGTTGTCTCAGGGTTTCCTATAAAAAGGGGCATCGTTATCTTTGCTCTTAAAATGGGTTACCCTTCTTCCTCCTCTTATCACCCACTCAAGGGACTTCGAGCTCACTTTAATGTCGAAGTGATTCGATTACCGCTCTAACATATCCACGGTCAACGACGTCACGCATGAATGGGACTCTTGGTTCTCATAACCCCTATCTATGCTATCTTTTTGGTCCTTGTCAATGAAAGAGCAATATGCTTTTCACTTCTTCTACACTTTGGTCACATTCACCTTCATCACTTGTCAATCGACTCAACTCAACTCTCTTTTCAGACCATCAACATGACCTAGCCTATTCATCCTAGTTTCTATGGACACCAATACACATAGAAACTATCAACCCGCCACAATTTATGTTCAGCATAAACCAATACTTGCTGAAGCATAAATAAACCTCAATTCATTTTTAGCATACATCCATCACGAATATGGAATATTACTAGGGATGAAATATCCCTCAACCAATGTTGCAGAATACACCATTTGGAAAAGGCTGCAACATCTTTTTTCTTCATCATTTCATCATTTCTTCCAATCATCGACCAATCTATCAACCATTTTAACCACCTATCTACCACTCGGACCCTTTGTTTGAACTACATTGGTCTAAGGCCCTATCACCAGGGCTATGTAGGCGTCACTCAGTTGACATGGGGTCTTCTGAGGTTAGCTCGACCATTCTCATTTGTTCGTCTCTCTGATGGACAAACATTTTTTCCTTCTTTTAACCATAATCTTGTCCTTGACCATGACCCATTTTATCCCTTTGACCCTCCCTCCCTTCTAGGGAGAACTACATTGGCCTGAGGCCCTATCACCAGGGCTATGTAGGCAGCACTCAGTTGACATGGGGTCTTCTGGGGTTAGCTCGGCCACATCCTTTCGTCCATTCCTCCCCTCGACCACCAACCATTGGAGATCATGCCTATCTCCTTTGACCTCGACTACTTCCAAGACACTGTTGCCTTGGTTGTTTTTGCATATATGATACCTCATGACTGGTTAGCAGAATTGTGCACAGACCTTTTTGGACCCTCACAAGTATAGGATCGCAAACCGGTTGATCCGCCCTACTTGTGACTTTTTCGTGTTTCTAGGAGCACTTCCTGAGCCTGGGATACCTGGAACACGATGACCATTTGGAGCTTCAGCTTAGATTGAGTGACCCGATCAGTAGATGACTAAATGCTGGGGCCCAGTTATTTCAATTTTGGCACTCCTCAACCCTTGACCTATGACACTTTTGACCTGACCATCTCGTGCAGTGGTATGCACGCAATCACGACTTTTACAGCGTTCACCGTCACCCCTTTTTCATCCACTCTTTGTCAAATCAGCACCCAATTCTCGGTTTCCTTCCCTCGACTCCTGCTTTGAGGGGGAATACCTCATCCATAATTGGGGTAACCTATCTTTTTCCTATTTTGTCTTGCAGTTCATTCGAACAACCAACAAGACGAAATCAACCTTATCCCTCACCTGGGGCAATCACTCCTATTTTTGTCTTGCAGTTCGTCAGAACAACCAACAAGATAAAAAGGGGCAAATGTAGACACCGAAATCATGTCGACTCCCCTGGTCATTCCCCATCTTATTATTCTTTGCCTATTTAACCCTTGTCGATCACTTGTTCCACCAACCTTGACCCTGGCAGCATGTAACAATGAGCAGAGAGCTAAAAGCTAGACTTTATCCTCATTATGCATCTGCCGACGACGGTCTTTACCCGGCCGATGTCGCCAATGTCGGTCACTTATCGGCCGACGTCGGCAATCCTGTCGACGTCGGTCACCATCCCATTATCCGTTATCAGTTACCATTCGGTTCTCGATCGGTTTCCCAAAACGGTTATTGAACTGTCTCTCGAAACCGTTCCCGGGCCTTAATCTCCCCTCCCTAATCAGTCAATCGGGCTCCCATTTCTGACATCTACAGGCTCTCTGATCTCTGAACTCCAGTGTCTGAACTCCAGCATCCATCAACTCCAGCGTTCGTTTTCTGGCACTGCACAGGCAACTTCGACTATGGCTTTCATCACGGCTTCTGACAGGTAAGTATTTTCTGTGTTTACATTCATTTTCTTCTTGATTATTCTTCGTGCGCTATTTTCTGCCATCCCGAAGCTTCAAACCCCCAGACTCGACCAAAAACCCCGTCCCGACTCTGTCTAAAACCTTGTCCTGAACCTGTCAAGACCTTCTGCAACTCGCCCAGACTCTGTCCAGAACCTACCCCGACCGACGCCAATCACTGCCCTGACCGACGACGGTACTTCAACTGACGTCGGCACCTTCTCAGACCGACGCCGGCACTACAGAGACCGACGTCGGCGACTGTGCAGAATAGTGTCGCTTATCAGGTACGCATTTTTATTTTCTATCATTTATTTCTATCATTTTAATCTACTTTCGTCCAATATTCTACTTTTTTATCAATGGGTTGATATCCTTCTAGGGAGTCTTCATACTTTCAGGATCGGGCGTTCGCCTGACAACCCACCATATCTTTGACTAACGTTTTTCTATGTTTTAGCCTTTTCTTCGCAGGTGTCATTCCTCCACAGCCAAAGAGGAGAATCTTCCAACGTCTTATTTCGGTGCGCTCAACTTTATTAGGTACTTCTAGCCTTAACCATTTATTTCAGTTTCTTATTTCTTCTTTGAATGTAGAAAGCAATTTTGCATAGAAACAGAAAGCTTTGACAAAATCAACCATGAGTTAATAAAAATAATATATAAACCCCTGAGGGAGGTAATAATACCAATTGAGTGCTATCCATTCTAAGGTTTTAGGAAACAGTTTTATAGCAACCCCATCCTAGGGGATGAGTTACCTAATAACTATAGCTTAAACTTTGATGTGCATGTTGGGGTCACCCTTCCCTTTGAACTTGGGAAGGTTTGATAGGGGACGTGGGAAAATAACCTCCCATATGCTAGAATCAAGAGGATCCTTAAGGTACTTAGCATAATTTCCCATGTTTCTAAAGTCTATTATTTCCATAGTGGGACTAGATTAAAAAGGCAAAGTCACATAAGGTTTAGTTTGGTAACCATATAAGGAATAGAAGTAGACTAATAAGGTGAATTTGAATAATATGGAAAATAGTTATCCAACTAAGTGGATTTGGAGTATAGATGAAAGTAAGGAGGGATATTACTAGATGTAGGAAATGTGGTGGTTTGTTGGGATGGGGTTTATGTGGTTTTCACATAACCCAATGTTATATATGGTGGGATATAACTTGTCTATAGATGAGGAGTGTACATCGGGGATACATAACTTAAAGGAATAAAGAATGGTGGCTTATTGGCCACCACATCATTTTGAAGATGTAGTTAATAAGTGTATATGCTCTCTATTGTAGTTTGACTAGGGGATTGATAATATGAATAAACTTTGGAGGTGCCTAGGTTACAGGCCCCATGAGTAAGAATATCCCTAAGGGGTTGATGAGAAACATGGTTTAATGAGAGTGCATGCTCTTGATGTGGCAGAATCATGTAAGTGCATTATTTTGGAATTTTATGAGTCATTTTTTTTATGAGGGAATGGGAGGGATGGGCTCAAGAAATATAATTTGGATCCATCCCCTGATATTTTTTGGGGGACCTCATGTCCTCAAAGAATTTATTGCTCTCATGCTTAAAAGAAGAATGAACCTTATTCTTGGCAATCCAAGAAGTCATAAAACCAACCAGGTCATATTTCCACAAATATTGAATAAAAACTAGCCCATACGTAGTGAGTTTCCTTGTTAAAATGAATTTCTCCTACCTCTTCACCACTATAATTCCACCCCTTGCTAATGGGATTTCATGGAATGCCTCTTCTTTTTTCCTACCCCAAACTCAGAATCTATAACCACCAACTGTCAGGTCACTTCTAGACCTACTAATCTACTATTTAAAACCTTGGGAAACATAAAAGATTCTTCCCCAAAACCATGAACCCTTATGAGAGAATGATGTGCTACAAAAACATAATCACAAGGGTAATGGGAATAAGATAAGATAGACCTAACTAAGACATTCATTCTATTGCCTATGTCCTCAGGATCCAACTCCCTTACTAATGGTGCCACAAAACACTTTGAAAACTCATAAACATCTAATGACTCTAACAATAGAAAAATCCATGTAGACACAGGGACAAATTTGGGAGGGTCTATTGCCTTTGGGTTACATAGGGTCAAAATTATATGATGTTGAAATATTTGGGTATTTTGATACAAAATGAGATGAAACATATATGAGGAATACATGAAAATAGGATGTACCATGAAATTCATTAACTATTGGCACAAGGAGTACGCGATGTGATCCACAAAATAAAATTTGAACACTTACATTCTGGACATAGTTCTCATTCAAAAAAGAGCTACCAGCTACCAATCATGTACCATCCTATCATTTTCCTCCCCAAAGATGAAGGCGAGCATCGAGCATGCATCCTATGAATATTTAGTCAACATGCCCAAGGGAAAGTGTAAGGTCTAAGGTGTAGTATTACTATCTGTAAGGCATAGTTCTTTATTTAAAAAATCTTATTTCTAATACAATTAAGACTAGACATGCCTCAGTTGAGCCATTTCATAAAAATTGGCTGAAGGATCATGCTGTAAACCTAACATGTCACGAATAGCTTGTGGATTGATCACCTCCCAAATCAATCCCTTTTAAATTATTGCTTTGGTAGGGTCATAATTTTAGGCACACAGGTCTACCAATTATGGGTATGGGTACACTGTTGGCACCATGTATTGGGCCAAACCTGAGGTCCAAACCCTCATACCAAAGATTTTAGGCTTGGTCTAATTCAACATTCTTGCATGTGCTACCTCCCTTAGGATCTTAGTATTTTTCATAAAAATAGGGTCACAAATCTCATTTGTGTAATCAAGAATGAGGGAAGAATTTTTGAAAATACCTTTCATCACTTTCCTAGTTCTTGGGTATGTATCCTTGGGTTGTGTAGGGGCTGAGGTATGTGAATTTGATGATGTTGATGTAGTGGTCATTTTGACTAAGACTCTTGGCTGTGAAAATAGTCTTCATTATTCATTGGCTCAATTCCTTTGCTCTCCAGACTCAAATGCAAGTTCTTCGCTCAGCTCTAAGTAAACTCTTCACTCAATGGTAAGGAAAAAAGAGACTGAAATTTTATTTTAAAGATGTTACTTCCATGAACTTGAATTAATGACTCTCCTTGATGAATTAGTCACGACTCATTAAAAGACTCTTAATTCCATCCTCTAAGGCATCAATTATCAAATCTTTGAGATCATTAATTCAAATTTTAAAATTCAACTTAACGACCCTAGGAAAATCATTAGATAGGTATCCTTTTGGGGTGATCATACATGAAAATACCCATATGAGAGTCTAGAGAGCTTCACGAGAGTCATCTTCAAGGAACACTTATTTAAAAAGAGGTGGGTAAACAACCTCAAAAAAATAAAACATAAAGGGAAAATAATTTAACTAATATACATGATCAATTGATTCTTATGTGAAGATCTTCAAAAAGATCCCATTAATAGGAATATCTAATGCCTCTCCTTACATCATTTCTATATCACAAGTGTTGTGTTGTTTGCATGAAAGTATTATAAAAGGACCCGTCCACAAAGAGTCAAACTTACCATGATTCTTGAGCTTTGCATCCCTTGCATCCCATTTTAAGACCTAATTCCCAACCTTAAACTCAAGTTCAAATGTCTATTGGTCAAACTAACTTTTGATCACTTGATAATGATTTATCATTGACTATTGAGTTAATTCTCTCTTTTGTTGGAGTTCCAATAATTTTTTGAGTCTAACTTGCATTGGATCATTTTCTTCCATTTCTAGCTACTGTATTAACTATAAGTCTAGAATCTCAATTAAAATTGGAATTATTGCACTTATGCCATATACCAGTTCATAAAGTGAAGTCTTAATCACCTGTTTAGGTGCAATTCAATCTACTCATAAGGATATCTTTACATGATCATGTCATCCTTTCTTATGGTCATTACCCATTCTCTTGATGAGTCTGATCAGATTCTTATTAGTTGATTTTACCAAAACATTTACTTGTGGATAATAATTTGAAGAAGTCTTCAAATATATACCATTCTTCAGAGTAAAATCAGATACCTTTGCCCCAAGGAATGCCTTAGCATTGTCAGATATGATAGTGCAAGGAGGTCCAAACCTAGTGGTAATCTCTTCTAGGAGATCTAAGATCACATTTTCTATGGCCTCTTTCAAAGGAACTACCTCAGTTCATCTTGTCAAATAATCAATGGTAATAAGAATCCATTTGTGCCCTACACTTGAGATTAGATTAATCATCCCAATGAAATATAGGTCCCATTGAGTAAAATCTTCTTCAACAATTATTGGATTGAGTGGCAAGGATGCATTTCTCCTCTTACCCATGTAAAATTGGTAAGACTAACACTCACTGACCATGTCGTGTCAATAAAAAAAAATTGTAGGCCAAATTAACCTTGCCTAGAGTATCTTGACAGTAGTAGTTCTCATTGAAATATGTCCTCCAGATGTTCCATAGTGCAACTCATATAGGATCCTCTTAGTTTATTCACTTTTAATACACTTGAGCAAGATTCCATCAAAATTCCTATTAAAAAGGAAATTTTTTATCAAAACAAAACTTGATCCTTGTTATCGGTAGTATCTTCTCTTTTCAAGAGATAATTGTCTTGGTAATTGACCAAACTTCATAAATTGAATTTTTTTGGTGACCCAAGAGTCTATTTCATTCTCTTGTATCTGTAGCATGACTTATGTAATAGATTCTTCTTCTGGTAAGGTCCTAGAATCTTGGGTAATGTATTGACAAAAACCCCTTCTTATCAGCTTGGTATACTAAACCTCAATATCATACTCTAATATCTTAGTTATTTACTTGGCTCTTTTCTCAATTATTTCCCTTTTCATAATATATTCTGACACTTGGGTGAGCCACCAATACTATAGTCTTGTTACTTGTTACTTGTTACTAAGTGTCTCAATTTATTTAGACCTTTTACAATAGCATAAGCTTGATTTTCAATAAAATTATACCCAGAATCATAGTCTTGGAGGGTCATTGAGAAGAAGGAAATCAGATGATCTCCTTCTTGTTCCATGTCCTTTTGTGTTAGCACTGTTGCTATGTTGTGCTCTCCTCTGTAAACATACATGATGAAATCCTTCGAGAAATTTAGATTGCACAATACTGGGGTGGATACAATGGCCCTTTTAATATTTTGTAAAGCTTGTCAGCCTTCACTCATCCATTTGAAACCAAGATCCTTTTTTAACATTAGAGTAATGGGTCTAACCATTCTATCAAAATTTGAGATGAATCTACTTATAAAATTAATCTTTCCAAGGAATGATTGTACTTCTTTCCTACCTACTGGTAGTGATAAGTCTGATATTGCCTTAACTGTATCTGGGTCTATGGCAATCCCTTCTGTTGAAATAATGTGTCTAAGTAGCTTACCTTGAGGTACTTTGAATACACATTTTTTTAGGATTTTTAAATATCCCTAACTCTTATCATCTCTAAAAGATGGCCTCCAATTGATCAAAATGATCTTCAATAGACTTGGTGAAGATAGTGAGATCATCTAGGTAAATCATAATCATTTTATTTATTCGCTCCCCAAAATCAATGTCTATTGCTTGTTAAAATATAGCCCCAACATTGGAGAGTCTGAATGGCATTTTTTCAAAAGAAAACATCCCCCACTTTGTTGTGAAATTGGTCTTTTATTGATCCTCTTCTGTCAACCATATTTGATTATAGCCTGAGAAGCCATCCAATAAGGAGAATCTCTCTACTCTAGGTACTATCTAAAAAATTTGTTCCATTAAAGGTAGGGGTAATGATCTTTAAGGGAAGCTTTATTTAGATCCCTAAAGTTTACATAGAGTCTGATTCCTCCATTTTTCTTCCTTACTGTGACCAAGTTAGAGACCCATATAAAATGTTTGATAGGAAAGATAATCTTGGACTCTAATAATTTACTAAGTTCTTCTAACATGAGAGACTTGATTATTGGATTCACTGGCCTTTGCTTTGGTAGACAAGCTTTGATCCTTCTATCATGTTAATAGTATGTTGGATAATTTCATTTTTATAACCATGAAGATCCTCATACATCCATGCTATCACCTTATTATACTTATTACACAAAGATATCAGTTTATCTTTTTATTTTTGAGTGGTAACCTTACCCACTTTGAGCTTTCTCCCCTCTGAGATCTCAAGTTATAAATAATATTGTTTGCTTTCTACAAACTTTCTCTTGTCCAGGTTTGCATCATCAGGGTTGAACAGATTCTAAAGGGTTATCAATCCCTTTCGAATCTTGTTGGGACTTAGTTGAGTTATTTGGTCACCATATCCATCTTGAATATTAGGCTATAGTTGGTTCGTAAATTCTCCTAATTGCTGTAGAAATAGAATGATCTAAAGATCACTCTCAAACACTTGCCAATTATCTATGTTGTTGGGAATGGTGGAACGTATGACCATTTTGATTGATTCTTTGTTAACTAGTACATATTCAGTTGGATCAAATTGGGATCCAATTTTAGCCATTCTGTTTACCTTAGCATTTTGAGACCTTGGGATAATTTCAATATCAAAGGCATCAAAACCTTCAACCAAGTCCCACACCTTATGATGGTAAGACCTCATTCTTGTATTGTTTGCTACTGTAGTCTCCCTGATTTTCTTGACCACTAATTCTGAGTTACCAAAGACTCAAATTCTTTATTCCTTACTTTTGGGTAAGGATTAGGCCATGTAATATGGATTCATACATAGCTTCATTTTTATTGAAGCTATACTAAAAACATAGTGCCTTAAGGATCTTTTTCCCTTTTGGAGAGATAATGCATATACCTACCCCTAAGCAATTCTTACTTCTTGCCCCATCAAAATTTAGGGTCTATATCAAAGAATCATCTATGGGACCCTCTTTTTCATTTATCACATCTTTGATAATCCTAGGTATCTTAGGATTCTCATCTTAAATCACATAAGTTCCCAAACCAGTGGAGTCAAAATTACTAAAAGGGTCTCTGGGTGTCATATCTAAGAGATAGTTTTCACCCTTTTGATTATCATCATCTTTAGTGAATTCCTCCATATATACTCTTTCTTCTCTAGTGATCATTGCATGAGATGCTTCAAACTTGGATATTACTTGATCAGTAATATGCTCTTTGTTGAGTGGTTCTGATGATGCTTTCATCTTTGAACCATACTTGGTTCTTAGAATAAGATGCAATTAGTCAAGAGACATGTACCCTCCAATTTTGGTTGTAAAGTCCCTAGATAAGCATAAACCAAAAATGAGAGGGATATCTATGACTACTATATCCTTCAAATTAGTTATGATTGGGAAAGAATACAACTACAATGGAAGCCCTCTAATTATCTTTATGGTTTGTATTGATTTCCCATCAAGTTGCATGACTACTTTGGTTAGTGGTTCATACTTAATCTTCAGGGCATCATCTATTAACTTAGGCATGACCATGGTACATGCACATGAGTCTATCATAGAATTATTAAGTAATTTCTTACCCACTATAAGAGTCATACAGAAAGGGTTAGGTTTAGATTTCTCTACCTCTTCTTTGGTGTTCACCAGGGTTGATGGTTATTGTGGCTGAGATGTTTTTAGTTGCTCTTTGCCTCTATTTGATGGATTTTCCTTTGTGGCACTAGATTTTTTCTCATTTTGATCCTTTAGTGTTTCTTGTAATAGTTCCTTTTGTTTAGGAATGGCAAACATATCCCATAATGAGACATTAATAAGAGATTTATTTAGTTGTTTGACCAAATTGATTGGTCCAAGTGGCTATACTTTTTGGAGTATTGTGGATACCTTGTCCTTTCAACTACTGTGTTAGATATTTCTTGAATCTATGTAGTCATTGGAACTTCTTATATTATCATAGGGATATGAGGCATTAGAACTAACAGAAACTTTATTTATTTATTATTAATAGTAGGAACAACATCTATAGACTCTACCATTCTCCTTTTTGACCATGTAAAATAATCAGATTGAATGAAGCTCTTAAAGGTAGATGTGTCATTAATGGACATAGATTATTTATCTTAAATACATGAGAATAAAACATGTTCAGGGGAAATATCTCCTTGTTCCAATGACATGCCTTACATCTGAGCTACCATGGCTATATTTTAAACTATGGGTGACTGATAGGGTCCTAATGAGGTAGTTTCCCATTCTTCTTTGTTCAGCTACTCTTTGCTGTAAATTTCCCATAGGGAAATCTCTTGGCATGTGAGAGTCATTACAAGGAAAACACCATACATTTGTCTCTTTCACTATTTTTTTTGGCTAGGGACTAGTTTTCTTCTTGATCTTGGTGGAACTATCTAAAATGGTGTGGGTACAGAGACAATCTAGGTAGATGGTTGTGATGGAGATATTCTTTGAGTCCCTTGATACTAATTCGATTGATATAGGGGTATATTCCCTTTGAATCCTAGATAAGGATGTCATTGATATGAAGTTTGGTTCCTATTAAGATTGAGAATTTCATTAGAAAAGGTACTACGGATGTTCTTGACATCATTCATCTTTGACGAGGAAGAAGATGGAACTATGGCTAATGTTCCTTGGGATGGAACTTTGAACTTGGTGAAGCGTTTAACTCTTCAAATTTGTCGATGTCTTTGAACCTTTGATCCTATTGAACCTTGAACCTATGGAGGTGGGGTTCAATGGTTCAATGGTTCAATCATTTGTTTGAAGCCTACCAATGGGCCTTTTGGTTGAACCTCGATGTTGAACCAAACTTGAAATTGCCTAAGTGTTGGAACTTCTTTCTGAGAAAGCCTGCCTGTTGGACCTGTGAGTCCCTTAGCTGAAAAAGCTTGAATAATGAAGAATTTGAGTACTCAAAACATTTTTTGAGAAGGGAAGAGAGAATTTTGGCTTGAAGGACCAAAATAGTTCATATGTTGTCCCCAAAAATGAGTGACAAATTTTGGGATCAACAGCTGGCTCTAGTTGGGGAACTTCCATTGATTGTAAAAATAATTAAAGGGAGTAGAATCTAGAATCTCTAGTGCCTTTAAGTATTCCATTGGGCTACAGAGTCATTTTACCCAAAAAAGAAAGGTGCCAAAAATGAAAATAAAAAGCACAAAATATAACTAAAGACTATACAAATATACATATGTACAACTGATGTCACCTAATACTTCAAGGATTGAAGTGCTTCAGATGCTGCCCATTGTGAGGTAGAGAAAAGGGCCTGCCATCTTGATACTTCAATAGGAAACTATTTTCACCATTTAGCTGATGGATAGTAAATGGGCCTCTCCATAGGGAATCAAATTTCCCATGCATTCTCTTTGGTTCTCTTCTCTTGTCCCATAACAAAACATGATCTCCAATCTATAAATCACAAGTTTTTACTTTCTGGTCAAAGAGATTCTTCACTAGACTTTGATGCACAACAATTCGGTCCACCACCATAGTTCACTACTCATCTAGCTTAGTTAAGCACATGATCCTCTTATCAATGGAGCTTTCATATGTCTGATCTTTGATCGCCTTTTCCAATTTTAGTGCTAGCAATTCTAGGGTGATTGGTATCTCTGAATTGAGACCATATAAAATTTGGAAAGGTGACATACCTATTTAACTCTTAGGCATAATTCTATTTTCCCATAACTCATCAACTAATGCTTTATGCCAAGTTCTAATTCATCAACCAATGCTTTATGCCAGGTTATTTAATTGTCATCAACTAGCTTACTGATGATGGTCACCAGGTTCTTGTTGCTTGATTTTACTTGGACATTCCCTTATGGAAAATAATTGGAGGAGTGGGAGAGGGTAATCCCATAATAAAAATATAATTGAGTAATCTCATGGGAAGAGAAATAGGCTACATTATCTGTCACAATCTTGGTTGGGACCCCAAACCTAGAAATTATGTTTTCCTTGAGGAAATTGCATACTACTTCTGAAGTAGCATGCTTGGCTGGAACAGCTTCCACCCATTTGGTGGAGTAATCTATGGCTATGAGGGCATAATCATGTCCATCACTTGAAGATGGATTTATAGCACGAATTAAATAAATTCCCCATTACTAAAATGACTCTTCTATTACCACTGGCTTGAGAGGTAGTGCAACCAATTTGGGTCTTCCAACTAACTATTGGCATAGTTCACATCTTCGTACCCATTTGTATGCATCTTGAAACAGAGTAGGATAGTAATACCTAGCTCACAAAATATTATGGATAGTTGTAAGTGCAGAAAAATGTCCTCCATAGGCTAGATTATGGAAGGACTTTAGAAGTTGGTTCTGCTTCTCTTTATCCATGTAACGAAGGAACACTCCTGCGAGGTTCCTCTTATACAGACCATTGTCCCATTGGATAAAATTGGTAGATTTTAAATTGATAGTACTCTTTTATTTATGAGATAGGTGAGTAGAACACTCACCATAAGTAAGGAAATGAGCAATACTTGAGTACCACTCATTCATGGTGGAGACAAAAAGGATTGTTGGTGTGTCTTCAATTTTTGCTTTTTCATGCTCTATTCCTTCTGGTTTGTTATCAATGATCAATTGGCAGAGGCCCCTTCCCCATACAAGCTTTGTTAGTTTCATAACAAGATCAAACTCATAGATTTTAGCAATCCAATTTCCCCTTTTAGTTCCAAACTTTTATTGAGTTAATATGGATATGACTGTGGTATTAGGAACTAGGGCAATAGTGTGTAAATTTAGGATGTAAAAATGGAAGTGCTTTACTACCTTTACCACTGCATAAACATGCTTCTCCAGATTTGAATATTTTAGTTCATGAGATTTGAGAGGACAAATCATGAAGGATATGGGAGATTCCACACCTTCTTTTTTATATTGAACTAGAATTGCTGAAAGTGTGTGCTCAAAAGCATAACTGTACATTTTAAAATATTTGGTATAATTTGGACAAACCAAAATTGGGGTATGGGTGATAGTTATCTTAATGTCTCAAAATGCCAATTTGCCTTCTTCAGTCTAGCTAAAATTGGCCTTTCCCTTCATCATATTTACAATATGGTGAGTCTTCTCTATGAACTCAGGGATGAACCTTCATAAAAAATTCACCTTTTCAAAGAAAGAGTGAACTGCAGTCTTACTTGTGGGTAGAGTAAGCTCATGGATGGATTTGACTCTTTCTGAGTCAATTTTTATGCCTTCTCAGGATAAAATGTGTTTGAGAAGTTTTCCTTTTGTTACCCCAAAAATAGACTTCTTGGGATTTTGAGAAATGCCATTCTAGCGACATCATTCCAGCACTTGTTTCAAGTGGCGCACATGATCAGGATGATGCTTGAAAAAGACTATTAAATCATCAAGGTACACCACAATGAACTTACCCATTTCATCTTTGAAAGCAAGGTCCATTGCCCTCTGAAAAGTAGCACTAGCATTTATCAGGCCAAATGGAATTCTTCGATATGCAAAGGTGCCCCAAGGTGTGGTGAAGGCAGTCTTATGTTAGTCTACTTTGCAAACTTCCACTTGATTGTACCCTAAGAAACCATCTATAATTGATAACATCTTTGAACCAATCACCATTTGAAGGACTTGATCCATGATGGGCAGAGGGTAGTTATCCTTTGAGGATGATCAGTTCAAATTTATGAAGTCCACATAGAGCCAAATTTTGCCATTCTTTTTTCTCACATGTACTATGTTTGCAATCCATGTGGAATGATGGATTCAGAAAATTATCCTAGCATTCAACATTTTTTGTATTTTAGATAGAATAGTACTTGATATCTTTAGATTTTACTACCTAGATTTTTGCTTGTAAGGCACTGAAACACTCTTGAGAGGAATTTCATGGCAAATTTCTTCAGGGCTGAGTGACTTCAGATCATTAGAAGAGTACGCTAGAACATCCATGTACTAGCTAAGTATTAAATTTGAGCTTCTCCTTCAGAGTGCAACACTTCCCAATGTTCACCATCTTAGGATTTTTCTTGGTACCTAAATTTATCTGATCAAAATCTTGGGAGGAGCTTGAATCCATTTGTTGTTTGATGAACCTGTCATGCTTGTCAAATAGTTTCTCAAGGGAAACCAAACTGTAGACACCTAAAAAGTGTCTAACCCTTGGTCATCCTCTCTCCCCTTGGTCCCTTGTCACTTTACCTAACCCATTCCCACCTAAGTCTTATTAATTGAAAATAATCATCTATTTTTAATTAAATAAGACCCCTTTGACCTCTCCTTGCCACCTCGCCTTAGACTAATTCCCCCCTATGACTCACCCTAGACCTTTTCTCACTCCTTCCAACCACCTAACCATCCCTCACGCGTCTTTATCCTTCCCTTCGACCACTTCTCTAACCAATCTAAGCACTTGGCGGATGTAGAATGGGCTTGCTGGCCCTTCTCCACGTTCTGAACCCGCCGACGTCGGTCAACTATCGGCCGACACCGGCGGGATCACCGACGTCAGTTTTACTTAACCGACATCTAACCTCCTTCTTGGCTAATCACGAATCCAATCATAATCAGAATCCAGAATCACTCTCTGAAATCACGAATGGCTCATCCAGAATCACAACTGCTAATCAGGGTCTCAATCACAGAGCTAATCTGGGATCTGGTATCTTCAATCATCTGTCCATCTGCCAACCTCTCTGTGTCTCTCTCTCTCGCATCACCAGACTCTGCAACAGGGTTCACATCCGGCAACATCAGCAACAGGCACACAAGGTCTGTAACACCTTCTTCAACAGGGCACAGGTAAGTACTCTGTTTGTTTTCTTTATACTTTCTAGTCATTTCTAAACTAGATTTAGCACTTCTTTTCCTCAGACTTGACTGTCACCCAGACCTGGATTCCTATCTCCCTGATTGGCTTCCTCAATCTCTCTGTCCCTCTCTGTCCATTTGACTCCCCTATATCAGACTCAGACCCATCCACAGACCTCTCAAATAGACCACAGACCAACCTTGGACCAAGCCTGACCAGAACCTGACCAGACCCGTCTGGAGGCCATTGCCCATGATCGACGCTAGTCATTACCCCCACCGACGTCGGTAGACTAACCGACGTCGGCAGACCCGACAACCGACGCCGATAGGAGTACCGACGCCGGCAATTGTGACAAGCCGACAACATCTTCCAGGTAGGCCTTTGCTTCCTTTTCTCTTTCAGTCTCTTTATCATTTCAGTCTTTTTAAGCATTCTGTCTTTTTATCAGACTTATCTTTATCATATAGTGGGTTGACCTCCCTTAAGGAAGTTCTCATACTTCTGGGAATAGGCTTTTGCCTGGCAACCCACCATCTATCTATCTAACCTTCTTTTGTCCAAGTGTCTTCTTCTTTGCAGGTGTCATTCCTCCACAGCCAAAGAGGAGTGCTCACAGCGTCTAGATTACGGTGCGCAGACTTTATCCAGGTACTTCATAAGCCTTGACCATTTCTTTAGTTTCTCTTTTCTATCCTTTAAATATAGAGAGCAAAATTTGAATAGAAACATTCTGGCACGCCCGGTGGGACCCTTAGGGCCTTCCTTGGGTTTCCTTCTTCTTTTTCATTTAAGGTGCATTAGGATTCTTCTTTTTCACCTCTTCCTTCTTTTCTTAATGACACTATAAGCAGGACTTAAAAAGAATCTTTCTTTTCTTTCTTGCACTTCTAGACTAATCTAAACATCATACTCTCAACCCTTTCTCAAACTTGTCTTCATAACAAATCTCACATTTCGACTTGGGCTTAAAATGTATTGCACTTTCATTTCTGCTTGTGCTTGCATTAGTCCACATCTAGTAACTTAAATCTGCATATTGAATAAATCTAGACCACTCTATGTTACACTACCAGACCACATGCACTAAAACAAACATCTAACTCACTTGAGACAAGGCCCGACTGGGATTTCATCCCCCAGCGGATACCTTACCCCTTCCTGGCAATCCTACTTGGATTTCATCACCAAGGGGAAAGCCCACTCCGTTCTCTGGCGGAGTATAATCTCTAGGCAAGGTATATCTTGGCTAAGTGAGACCAGCTAACCACTGGAATCGTGAAGTGAGGGGAGCTTGCTCCTTAGCACCAGGCCACGTACCGGACCTAACATAGACTTTGAGCACCTTAACATACCTGAAACCATCTTTAGACCACCTTCTTCTAGGACCCATTCTATAGCCAACCTCCCCAAACATTCATCTAAGGCATAAGCCACAGGTTTCTAAAGTTAATTTTTAGGATTTAATTCTTAGGCCTGTCTGTCTCTCATCTTTTCTATTTTTATCTATCTTTTTTGAGCTGGTAAGGACGTTTTCTTCATTTCCAAAAACTTTTTTTCTGAGTTTTTGGAAAAGACAGTAACCGACATCGATTCTGTAACCGACGTTGGCAACTTTTCTGTACCGGCATCGGTCATCTGACCGACATCGATAGTCTTCCTAACCGACATCAGTTTTTATACTGACGTTGGTCTCTGTCCATTTTCTTTTTTCAAAAAATAGCAAGCTTAAAATCCAACTTTCTGACTGTTTAAACATTCATTCTAGTTTCCTGAGACTGCAAGAACACAGTTTTTGCAACCTGACCCTCTTCTTGACCACACTCTCTTATCCCTAACCAGTCCTATCATGGAGTTTCACTCAGAGACTGAAAGAACTCCTACAGGACCGACCCCAACTCTGACCCCGACTCTCATCATTCCTGAAGGGGACCAAGACTTCACATGATTCTTGGACCTCAACAGCGCAGCCCTCCATAACTATCTCGTGAGAAAACCAACGCGAAACCTCTTGGGTGACATGGCGACGACATCAACACCATTCACCACCCAACCTTTTATGACTCGGCCTTTCACATCAACCATTAACCCGACCATGGCCAATACGCAAAGTTTGGCCTCCCCGTCCATTTTTAGACCAACCTCCACCGGAGTTTCATTACCCCCTCAACCATACCCAATTCAACCAAGTTCTACATCATATCAGAACTTGATTGTCTCGACCCCTTACACTCTTGCGCCCGCAAATGCAGGAGTGCCTACCTCACCCTTTGTCAGTGCCACCATGCAACCACCTTTGGCAGTACCTAGTCATCTTATGCCTTTTACCTCCATGACCCAACCACCCTTAGCATCCACTTCTGCCCCTGTGACTAGTCATCCGTACATTGTACAATCGACTACGACACACACCTCTTCTAACCTCTTCCAAGCACCTTACAACCTAGGGGGCGCTCAACCAACCAATCCGTCAGTAGATCTCATCAAAATGCTGATGGATAAAATGTCCAGTCTCGAAGCCTCCATTTCTGGCTCAAGCAATGTCCTATCTTATGACCAGATTTGCAACGAGCCCATCCATCCTTCCGTCCCTATTCGACCATACCCCAACCACTGGGAGCTTCCTAAATTCACTCACTTTCAAAGTAAGGAAGACCCACAACAACATCTACGGGCATTCAGACATGCCTATTATCTTATTGCCCATGACGATGCACTACTTTTACGCACGTTCCCCATGTCTCTTTCTGGCCCAGCCCTTGACTGGTATAGCTCGCTTGCCAGACATTCTATCTTTTCATTCACTCAACTCGCCCAACTATTTCTCGACCATTTCTCTATTAACATTACTAAACAAGTCTCAATCATAGACCTTTACTCCATCAGGCAATTTAACGATGAATCTATAGTTGATTTTGTCGCCCGTTGGAGAGGCCTGATTAACCAGCTCTCCTTCTCTTTGCCTCAACCTGAGCTCATCGAGCTCTTTTCTTGAGCATGTGCTAGACACATCTCATCCACCTTGCGGATTCAGACATTCTGCACTTTCGATGAAGCTTTCACCATGGCTCGAAAGCTTGAACTCCGTGCCCTTGAAGAAGATAAGATCAAATTGCGTAATACCAATGCAAAATCTACTGATCATTCTTCTTCCAGACCTTCTTCTTCTACCAACTCCCAATCCAAAGGAGTGGCCAACACTATGGTCATTAGATCACCATCTTCGACAACAACTAATCAATCTCAGCCTTCTACATCTTCCAGCATTACCAAACAATTCCAACAACGGTATATCCAGCGTTCATACACTCCACTTGGAGAACCATACGCTTCCATTTTGGAAAAACTTGTCAAGCAGGGGGTCCTTAATCTCCCTCCAATCCAACCACCTCAATTCGATCCTTCCAAAGCCCTCCCTACGTGGTATAGGGAGGCCAACTTCTGCCACTTTCACCGCGTCCAAGGCCACGACATCGACAACTGTCGAACCTTCAAAAATATCATCCAAAACATGATCGACAAGGGGGATCTTATTTTAGATAACCCGAATGCCCCACCCAACCAACATATTGACATCTTCAAACAACCATTCCCAAATCATCCACCTACTCAAAACAACATCCAGACCATAACCAATGACTCTCAAGACCATGACATACATACAATTAACACTATCTTACCTCTTGTCTCTGACCAACCTCTTTCACAAGTAAAAGAGTCTTCTTCTCCTATTCATCCATCACAGGATGAAGAATCTTCTTCTCCTATTAGTCCTCCATCTACCTCTCCTATATTGGAGGATGCTTTGACCACACCAACACCATTAGCTAGAATACCTTCATCCAAAGACCTTACCTTGCCTACTCCTCAAGCACAAGCAGAAGGCACGATCATCCCTGCCCCTTGCCCACTTGAGGAGCCGCACTCTCTTATTTCTTCTCCATCAGGAGAAGATCCAGTCTCTTCACCCATTTCAATCGAGAAAGATCTAGTCATGGTTTCCTTTTGCCTTTTACCTGAAATTGCCACATCTCACTCACCTTCATCCATATCTAAACCCAAACCCGTCTCTAACCTCACCTCGCACAATAGTGGCCCTCGACCCAAACTAACGAAGACCACTAGACCACACCAGAGAATTCCTCCCCCACCTTCGTCATTGCTTTCAATCTTGGGCCTGCATCCGTCCACTTTAATAGGGGTGCTGCCTACTCCCATCCTTCACAGAGGCACATCGCCTCCATTACTCTCTCAGCCCATTAGACATATATCTCCCTCAAACTATCAACCAACGCCTCTTACGCCTCCCAAACCAAAGTCGTCAACCCTCACTGCAACAAGACATCCAGACCCATTAGCAGGTTCTTATGCCTTGCTCTTACGACAATTGTTGTAGTCCTCTCGCATCGACCTCCCGCCTCTTAAACAATATCAATCTCTCGAACTAAAACCACCTTGGTTCGATGACACTCACATTTGTACGTATCATCGCATGCCTGGACATGACACTGAGCATTGTTGTGCCCTCAAGGTTACCATTCGCCAATGTCTGGTGAATGACACCCTTCTTTTTGACCACATTATCAATAAACCTTCAACACCATCCCATTCATCAACTCTCGGATCAAGGCCATCTTGGTTCGACAACTCTAAATTTTGCAACTATCATCACACTCCGAGACATGACACTGAGCATTGTTGTGCTCTTAAAGCTGTCACTCATCAACAACGGAGAAAAGATTCCCTTCTCATCAAGGATCCTCTTGACCACTTCTTCGACAAAACATCGACCCCGACCCATGCCTCTCTAACCTCATCACCTAAATCGGGATCCCCACGTCGGATTATGATCCCTTTGTCACCTTTGACCCCATTATTCGACATCAACACTGTCTATTTAACCACCAAGCCTCAACCAACCTTGACCAATTTATCCAACATTCTCCCTAAGCGATTGGGGGAATCCAACCTTATCCTAACTTTGACTAAACATTTAACCAAACCTTTAATCAAACATTCAACCAAACCTTCAATCAAACATTCAACCAAACCTTCAACCAAACATTCGACCAACTTTGACCATACTTCAACCAAGTCTCAACCAACCATCAATCAACCTTCTTATCATGACCCTCGACCAAACATTCAACCAGCCTTGACCAATCAACAATCAAATATCATTCAATCAATCTTTTTTATCCAAAAACATTCAACCAGTCTCAACCAATCAATGACCATGTCAACCAACTCCACACTCATCCATCAATCAACACCTGACCAATTTGGAAAGAGGCAAATGGGGAAAGTTTTGCTCCTAATTGACTCAGACCTTACTGTACTAGCATGGCCCAGGGACTTATCAGAGCTTGAGCCCCCTTTATGCCTTGCATCTACGACCATTCTTATGTTAGTCAAGTATTCATCACTTGACGTTTTACTTGAGCTCGTCCCTTGAGCAACCCCTGTCATTGTCATTCCTATTCTTTTCAACCCTATTCCTCTAAACAAGTCTTATGTCAACCCTTTTTGTCAAGCATGAATGCTTTGTCCTTATAAAAGGGAACCCTTAAACCTCTACAGGCTCGTCCATGGCTAAACTTCAGTCAACATTATATCAAAAAAAACATATCATATCAGGTCATTAAACTCTCTAAATGTAGACTGCTCCCTTGAAGGACAGCTACATAACTGCTGTATTACTAGACTGATCCCTTGAAGGACAGCTAGGCCAACATATCAAACATTTAAAGCAAAGTATAGACCACTCACTCGAAGGATGGCTATGACTAATTATTGCTATTGACAGCACCTATTTTTCAGAAACTTCTCGCATTGATCAGCTTCACAACATGACCATCAAGCAAACAACATCCCTATGTGGACTTCCCACATCGATCAGTTCACCGTCAAAAAAAAAAAAAAAAAATTGACTGACACGTTATCAAGTCATGGACACGCCTATAGTCGTTCTTGGGTCACCTATAAAAGGGGCAAGGTTCTTCCTGCCACAAAAAAGGTTACCCCATCTTCTCATATCACATATTCATCCTATCACCCCAACATACTCAAGGGACTTCGAGCACACTTAACGTCAAGTGATTCGATTACTTCTCTAGCATCAACCCTGGTCCACGATGCAACGCATAAACGGGGCTTTTGTTCTACCAACCCCTATCCATGCTGTCCTTTTTGGTCCTTGTCAATGAAAGAGCAATTTGCCTTTCACTTATTTTTCCACTTTGGTCACATTTAACCAAACCTTTTTCAACCCAAACATTTTCAGACCAACATTTTCACGATGTTATCATCATCCTTGTCCTTTTCACATAGTTTCTATGGACATCAATACACATAGGAACTATCGACCAGACCCAATTTATGTTAAGCATAAACCAATACTTGCTGAAGCATAAATAGACCCTAATTCATTTTTAGCATACATCCATCACGACTATGGAAAATTGCTCAGGATGAAAGACCCTTGACCAATGTTATAGAATACACCATTTGGAAAAGGCTGTAACATCATCTTCTCCTCATCATTTCGACACTTGACCACATCCCATCATCAACCATTTTGACCCTCTAATTCTGAACTACATTGGTCTAAGGCCCTAAGACCGGGGCTATGTAGGTAGCACTCAGATGATATGACATTATGTGGGGTTAGCTCGACCACCTCGTTTATTCGTCTCTCTGATGAACAAACCTTCTCTCCTTCTTGACCTTGACCTTGACCAAAAACCAATCATTCAAATCTTTTGACCTCTTGCCTACCACTCAGAGTCTCAATTTCTAAACTACATTGGTCTGAGGCCCTAAGACCGGGGCTATGTAGGTAGCACTCAGATGACACGATGTCATCTGGGGTTAGCTCGACCACCCTCATTTGTTCATCTCCCCGATGGACAAACCTTCTTTCCTCCTTTTCACTTTGACCTTGACCTTGACCATGACCAAGACCAATTCTATCCATCTCTTTAACCATTCCTCCCTTTTTAGGGAGAACTACATTGGCCTGAGGTCCTTTTACACAAGGGCTATGTAGGTAGCACTTAGTTTTCTGAGGTTAGCTCGGCCACATCCTTTCGTCCATTCATCCACTTCGACCAATGACCATGGAGATCATGTCTATCTCTGCAGACTCTGACCACTTCCGAGACAACCCTGTCTTGGTTTTGTTTGCACACATGTTACCTCATGAATAGATAGCAAAATTTGTTCACAGACCATATTTTTGGACCCTCACAAGTATAGGATCGCAAGCCGGTTGATCCGCAATACTTGTGACTTTTTCGTGTTTCTAGGAGCACTTCCTGAGCCCGAGATACCTGGAACACGACGACCATTTGGAGCTTCAGCTTAGATTGAGTGACCCGATCAACAGACGACTAAATGCTGGGGCCCAGTTACTTTAATTTTGGCACTCCTCGACCTTTTGACTGCGACCATTTGACCTACCTGTCCCGTGACGTGGTATACGCGCAATCACGACTTTTACAGCATTTTCACTCACTCTTTATCTTTCTCATCCACCTTTTGTCAAATCAACACCTGACATCAGGTTCCCTTCCCTTGACTCCTACTTTGAGGGGGAATACCTCATCCATGCTTTGGGGCAATCCACATCATCCCACACCTTGGGGCAACCACCTCCTATTTTTGTCTTGCAGTTCGTCCAGAACAACCAACAAGACAAAAAGGGGCAAATGTAGACACCTAAAAAGTGTCTAACCCTTGGTCATCGTCTCTCCCCTTGGTCCCTTGTCACTTCACCTAACCCATTCCCACCTAAGTCTTATTAATTGAAAATAATCATCTATTTTTAATTAAATAAGACCCCTTTGCCCTCTCCTTGCCACCTCGCCTGGACACCTCACCTTAGACTAATTCCCCCCTATGACTCACCCTAGACCTATTCTCACTCCTTCCAACCGCCTAACCATCCCTCACGCATCTTTATCCTTCCCTTCGACCACTTCTCTAACCAATCTAAGCACTTGGCGGATGCAGAACGGGCTTGTTGGCCCTTCTCCATGTTCTGAACCTGCCGACGTTGGTCAACTGTCAGCCGACGCCAGCGGGATCGCTGACGTCGGTTTTACTTAACCGACGTCTAACCTCCTTCTCATCTAATCATGAATCTAATCATAATCAAAATCTAAAATCACTCTCTGAAATCACGAACGGCTCATCCAAAATCACAACTGCTAATAAGGGTCTCAATCACAAAGCTAATCTGGGATCTGGTATCTTCAGTTATCTGTCCATCTGCCAACCTCTCTGTGTCTCTCTCTCTCACATCACTAGACTCTGCAATAGGGTTCACATCCAGCAACATCAGCAACATGCACACAAGGTCTGCAACACCTTCTTCAGCAGGGCACAGGTAAGTACTCTGTTTGTTTTCTTTATACTTTCTAGTCATTTCTAAACTAGATTTAGCACTTCTTTTCCTCAGACCTGACTGTCACCCAGACCCGGATTCCTATCTCCCTGATTGGCTTTCTCAATCTCTCTGTCTCTCTCTGTCCATTTGACTCCCCTGTATCAGACTCAGACCCGTCCAGAGACCTCTCAAACAGACCACAGACCAACCCTGGACCAAGCCTGACCAGAACCTGACCAGACCCGTCCGGAGGCCATTGTCCCGACCGACGCTGGTCATTACCCCCACTGACGTCGGCAGACTAACTGACGTCGGCAGACTCGATAACCAACGCTGGTAGGACCACCAACGCCGGCGACTGTGACAAGCCAACAGCATCTTCCAGGTAAGCCTTTGCTTCCTTTTCTCTTTCAGTCTCTTTATCATTTCAGTCTTTTTAAGCATTCTATCTTTTTATCAGACTTATCTTTATCATATAGTGGGTTGACCTCCCTTAAGGAAGTTCTCATACTTCTGGGAATAGGCTTTTGCCTGGCAACCCACCATCTATCTATCTAACCTTCTTTTGTCCAAGTGTCTTCTTCTTTGCAGGTGTCATTCCTCCACAGCCAAAGAGGAGTGCTCACAGCGTCTGGATTACGATGCGTAGACTTTATCCAGGTACTTCACAAGCCTTGACCATTTCTTTAGTTTCTCTTTTCTCTCCTTTAAATATAGAAAGCAAAATTTGAATAGAAACACAAACCTTTGGGAATTTTATTCCCCTTTAGCTATAAGAATTACTCATCTACATATGAACTTGCTTTTTGAGGTTTACTACCTTTAAAATGAAGCTATTCAAAGCTATATTTTTGTTCTATAAAGGCAATGATTTGGTTGTCACCATTGAACACTTGCCAATGATTGGCATTGTCAGGCACACTTGGTCAAAAGACTAGTTCGATAGTGTACCTGTCTCCCTTAAAATCTTAGTGAGGAACCAAGAGAGTCATCGAAACAACTAATGCATTAGCTCAGTCATTTAATTCCTTGGGTATTGTAGAGATATTGAAAGCTTCAAAGCTTTCAATTTGATCTCAGACTAGATTGTGATAATGGTGCAATCTCTCATTTTTGGTCTAGTATAGGTTCCTGATCTGGAAAACCTTCAGCTCATCATCTCCTTTGGCATGAAGGAGTTTGATGCCCCTATCTTGAGCAGCCTTCAATCTGAGCAGCATCGATTCATATTCAACAGTATTATTGGTATTGCTAAATTGTAATTTATAAAAAAAGGGGAAAATATCTCCTTGAGGAGATATCAACACAATCTTAGCTCTAGAACTGGTAGAGGAAAAATTGCCATCAATTTCTAGAATCTAGACATCATTAGAAACTAATTTTTCCTTAGATTTCTCTTTAATTGGAGGGAAGGATTCTTCTGCACTTGCACTGCATCTTATCAATTCTTCTATTGTTTTGTCTGAGCCTATTTTTAGATTATCATCTTCAAAAATTTCATTAGACTCCTCATGAACTTCCTCTGTGGATAAGAAGTAATTACCCACACCTGAAGACTCAAATAAAATTTGAGTTTCAAGTGCTAATGTTTGAGTGACCACATATTTCACTTCCTTCTCAGGGAGCAGCCTCTGCATAATGCCTTTGATAGGGATTATCATCTCAGATAGGTCCATGATTAATTCACCACCATGTCCTTGTATAAAATTTTCCCAAGGAGAATGTTGTATGAGGCTCGAACATCGGCCACTAAGACTGTCATCTTAATTCTCTTATTCAAGAATGCTGAAAATGCAAATTGGGTGTCCTTGATTTGTCCCAGCAGTGGAACTTGTTTGTTTTCCATGGAGAGAAATCTCCCAAAGGTCTTAGTTAATGTGAACCCAAGAGATTTTTCCACTTTGGTAGGCATAACATTGTTAGACGCACCTAAGTGTATGATACAATTATTCAGTTGGTGTCCATTTATTAGCAGGGAGACATAAAATGGTTCTATCCTCTTGGGAGTAGTAGGAGTAATGATAAGGTTATTCTAGGTGGATGGAGGAGTCACCTTTGGAGTATCTGTTCCTATAGGGATATTTTTATTTTGTACACATTGAACTAACTTATCTAACTGCTCAGGGTTAGATTACAGGAATTCAAATTCAGACATTTAAATTTTAGTTTTCTTGACATGGTTGACTATGTCAAATGTCTGAAATGAATTATGAATAGGGAAAGGCAGTTCATCCTTTTGGTTTTTAGGGGGGAGGACTGATCTAAAAAATTTAAGTTGAAGGTGAAGGCATAGAAGTTCCTCATTTGGCAATTGAAATTGTAGGCTGAGCTCACTCCTCTATTTTTTATTTATCATCTTGTTGAGTTGACTTGTTCTATGATTGAGTGAATACAGTGTATGATCCATCAACTACTTTACCTTCACTTCTGGGTTCATCCTAGTAATTTAGGAAACCAATGTTGGAGTCGCCAGATAATTCTTCTTCTCCCTCTATGAAGAGATTAGCATCATCTTTTGGGTTCAACTCAAGTTGGAAAGAGAAATTAGATTCTATTTCAAGATATCCATCTACTGAATTGGCTGGAGGTGCTTCAATGGCAAGCTTCCCCTATAAGAGAGGAAGATGATTTGGTTGCCCTTGATTTTTGGTAGTGTTGCCTTCATACAACTGATTCAGGAATGTCCTCCTTGGTATATCTCAGTATAAAGGAGTAGAAGACATTCCTTGCACCATTTGCTTTCTAAGAGCTAGCAACTCATTTGCCAAATTTTACACCATTGGATCAGTGGTGCCTGTAGATGGATATTCAGAGGATGAAGAAAATTTACCTCTATTAGGATCTCTACTTATCTTCCTCACCAAGATGAGATCATCTTCCACCTTAGTAGCCAAATCTTGTGCTATAGTAATGTCTATGTGGCTAGCACATCTTAGTAGAAAACTCACTTTAGGAAAATGAGAGTTGATGAAGAAGCATTTGAGATTCTCAGCTATTGGCTGAGTAATTTTAGGAATCATGTTCCTCAGCTTGTCAGACTTGGCTATGAAGTCCCTCATAGGTTCATGAGTTTATTTATTCATTTGTGTGAGATAATCCAATAGGGCATGTGTATCTTCTGTAGGCTTGAACCTAGATTCAAATTTGGCTTTGAGGGTGTTCCTGTCAGTCACTGACCAAGCCTGCAAATGGTAGAACTAGTCTACAATAACACCTTATAATATCTCCATAAATATCCTAATTTCTATGTCCTCATACTCCACACCTATCACACCATAGGCTATGCTGAAGTCTGCAATATGTTCATCAAGATGAACTCTACCATCACCAAAAAAATTGGGGAAATTATTGCTTAAACTACGTGGTAGCTCATGTAGAGGTGGATTTAAATTGAGTGGACCAAAAGAGTTACCCCAAGGGCCTTGAACTGCCATGATTTGACTATGGAAAGGGGGGATAACAAATCTAGGTGGAGTATGTATAGGCAAAGCTCTACTAACAATAGAAAAGGAAGCTCTACCTTGTATTGGTGACTTGGTATTGGTAGGAGGAAGACTCCAAGTTCACTGAACTTGAAGTTGTGGAGGAAATAAATCAAAATTGCCCTGCTGCACCAACTCAAAAATAGGGTCAACAACACCTTGAGATTTCTGACTTCTGGTATAGCATAGAGCTACTAGATTGCAAAATTAAAAATGGATAAGAATAGCGAATGCTTCAATTTGAATCTTGAGGCTTCAAATTACACAAAATGTTCCCCAGTAGAGTCACCAAAAAATGTTAGGTGAATATTTTGTGACTAGCTAACTGATGGGCAAAATAGGTTGTTTCAACCATAGCATAAGGAGATTGGTCAGCTAAATGTACAGGTTTACCACATCAAAAGGGGACAAGTCTCTCCTTTCATCAAGGGGAGGTTCCTTATAAATATGAGAGGCTATATATATATATATATATATATATACATATATATATACATATATATATGTATATATATATATATGTATATATATATATGTGTGTGTGTGTGTGTGTGTGTGTGTGTGTGTGTGTGTGCATAAAATAACACTCAGGGTAGGATAACACCATCCATCTCTCTTTTTTCAGAGATGATGTTCACAAACAAAGTAAAAATCTTGGTGAAATCACTGGAGGCACTTCTCTTCTTTTAGAAGTGTTCTATAACAAATAACAAGAACCCTTTTTGGTAGTTAACAGATAAGCAAAAGTAACAGGATGTAGTAACCAACAGAATGAGGTGTAGCACAAAGTTTTCTTGAGATCCTTTACATAGAAAAACTAAAAACACACACACTAAAGACAATTGTGGTAGTTCAAAGTCTTCACATAGTTGGCTTCAAGACACCTTCTTGATTACTTCCACTAATTTTTCTTGTTAAATTAAATGGACAAGAATGCTTTTAGGAAATAGACACAAGAATTATTTCCTAAACAACACAAGCTACTCCATCACAAAGTCTGGAAGGTCACTTGCTTTCTTATTTAATTAAAGAAATATTATTAATAATTTGAGCTCAAAGTCTCAATAATCGCCTTTTAATTTGGGTAGAGTTTTTCTTCTATATCAGAGAGATCTCTTTTCTATAAAATAAGAGATTATAATATATAGCATCCAAGAAATACTTGGTGCTTTGTTTCATGGAAAGGCCCATGCTGTATTCAATGCCTTGAATGCATTTTTAGTTCAGTCAAAGGGACCATGTTGAAATAGGGAATCAACCTTAACTATGGCATGTCAATTCATATCAAATGTCTCCTCCAAAGTATAGGACACCTGGTCCTCTTCTTGATATTTGCACATCTATCCACTTTGCCTTTACTTGATGGAGAAAATTAGGCCGCATCCTTAATTTTTTTGTGTGCTCAGATGCCTACTTGGTGGACTGTTCCACCTACTAAAGTAACTCTTACGCAGATATTTTTGGTCTTTCTATATTGTTCCCTCTTTCCTTAACACATTTTGTCTCTTCCTCATGATTTGAGCCCTCGGGCTATCTCTTCCCTTTCTATTGGCTCTTTTGGCTTCTTCTTCAGCTAGTCACTGAGTTTTGTTTTTTAAGTTTCAGGCCATATTTAAAAATAAATGGGCATTTCATTACCTTGAATTTGACATCCATGAGGATGTCACTAGTTGTTGGTCACTTGAACCACAATCAACCTTGAATCTTTGAACCATGAGAGTTGATTGGTTCAATGGTTTAATGGATTGGACGATCCATTTTGGCTTCTGGGTTTAATCGCTTCTTTGGTTCATTCACTTTCTTGGTTCAATTGGCTCCTTTCCTTTTAGCCTTAAGCCTTTGAATTCCTTCGAGTTTCTATTTTTGAAACCCCCTAAAGGGAAGGTGTCCCTTTGAGCCTTGAGAATGGTCCATTTTGTGGTCACTGAGAGTCCCTCGCAAGGGTACTTGCCCTTCAGGGTCCTTCAGGTAGCCTTGTTCTTCAAATCCTTCAGACAAAATGTCTGAAGGAATTCCTTCAGACATTTTGTCTAAAGGAAATCTTTCTAAAAGATATCCTTTTATTCTTTGTCTTGGTAATTTCTTTGGGAAAAAAGTCTGAAGGAATTCCTTTAGACATTTTGTCTGAAGAAAACCTTAACCTTTCGGCCTTCTCTTTGATCCTTGCCTAAATGTTCCCTTCCCTCTGCAAGGGCACTTGTCCTTCAGGCTTTGGGATACCTTTGAGCCATTTGATTGAACTAGCCCATTGAACCAATGATGGTTCAATAGTCCAATGGTTCAATGGTTCAATATTGTGTTCTGCTCATTCAATTGACTACTTGAACCAACCACTTTGAACCATTTGATTGAACCATGCCCGCTGAATCTTCCACTTCCTTCATTCAGAGCTTTCTTGAACCTTTAAACCTTTGAACCATTTTGGTTCAAGGTTAAATCAGTTTAAACTTTCTTTCTTAACTCTCCAAATCCTTTGATCTTCTAAGTCTTTCAAATTTTATTGAACTCGTTGAACCTTTGAACCTTGAACTCTTTTGGTTCAAGGTTCAACAATTCAATCTTTTGTTCTTGTATGTCTTCTTTTCTTTAAGTCCTTCGAAGCCAATGAACTTTTTGAAGTGGTCAAACTTTTAACTTGCCAAAGTGCTTAACTCTTCAATTCTGCCGATGTCTTTGAACCTTGAACCTGTGGAGGTGGGGTTCAATGGTTCAATGGTTCAATCCTTTGTTTGAATCCTGCCGATGGGCCTTTTGGTTGAACCTCAACATTCAACCAAACTTGAAATTGCCTAAGTGTTGGAACTTATTTTTGAGAAACCCTGCCTGTTGAACCTATGAGTCCTTTAGCTGAAAAAGCTTGAATAATCAAGAATTTGAGTACTCAGAACATTTTTTGGGAAGGGAAGAGAGAATTTTGGCCTGCAAGACCAAAATAGTTCATATGTTGTCCCCAAAAATGAGTGACATATTTTTGGAATAACATGTTGTTTCCATTCCCATTTCCACATGGCTTAAGGATCTTCAACATGAAAGGCATCATGATAACTCCACCCAACAACTCATTGTTTAACTCTTTAATGGTTCGTTTTCTAAACCTCACTATACTTGGGATGGAAAAACATTGAGTTATAAATGTTGTATTCTATTAATTTCTCACTCCAAATTTAAATAAAATATTTTATAGGAGATGCATGCCTCCCCTTTTATAGTTCATGTAGGTTTTCTCAAAACTTATGATTGAATCTTTCATAGTTTCTTTTCATCCAGACTCAAGTAGGATATCAATAAATTTATTGTCTAATATGATGCTTGTCAATGACATAAAGGGGAAATACTTGCACGACTTGGTCTAATTCAGCCACAAAAAATTTTTAAACATATTTGGATAGACATTTCCATGGATTTGATTGAAGGCTTACCAAATTCTAGTAGTAAATTATTCATTCTTATTGTAGTGGATTGTCTTTATAAATACACTCATGTATGCCCAATATCTCATCCCTAAACTATTTATATCCTAACCTAGACATTAATTGATCAAATATTTTGAATCCATGGTGTTCTTGATTTTATTATCTCTAATCATGATTATATCTTTACAAGTCATTTTTGGTAATAACTATTCAACTGCCTTGGTATAACTCTCAAAATGAGTTTAGGATATCATCCATAGACTAATGGCCAAACTGAAATTGTTAATAAATGTTTGAAGACCTATATTTAATTGTTTTGTCATAAATAAGAAACATTAGTGGTAAAATGGTCACCTCTTACATAATGGCGGTACAACACTTCCTACCACATGGTCACCAAGCTAACCCCATATGAGGTTGTCTATGGCCAAAAGACACCCTCTCTTTTTTATATATACCAATAAGTTCCCTAGTACAAGATATTGATATGACCATATGTTCATGTGATAATATCATTTTCTACCTCAAGGATAATATCCACATAGAACAAAACTACATGAAGGAATAGGCAGACCAACATCACTCTAAATAATCCCTTTTAACTTGGAGATATGGTTTTCCTTAGCCTATAACTTTATAATCAATCCTATTTGAAGTTGAAAGTCCACTATAAATTAGATCTAATTTTTTATGGGCCTTATAAAATCCTATAGTGTGTTGGACTTGTCACCTACACATTAGAACATTTGCCTTTATCATGTGTGCACCCTATTTTTCAAGTTTGATGCTTGAAGAAGGTCCTTGGGAAGAATGTCTACACTCAGATAGTGCTTCCAAAAATTGATGTAAATGAATCCATGATTTTATAATTTGACTCCATCCTTGATAATTTATCTCATTATTTTTACATTTGGGTCATCACTGAAGTTATCATCTAGTGGTATGGGATGGAACCCAAATATTGCACCCAAGAACCTCTTCTCTCAATCTAGCAAAAATTTCCTCTCCTCAATATTTGAGGGTAAAAATTTTAAATAGAAGGGCATGCTATGATCCTATGTCTTAACCATCCTTTTTGTAATTTTTTTCTTTGATAAACAGTTATGGATGCTTATGATTTTTAAGACATCCCTCAAAGCCTCTTATAATAGTTGAGTGTAATAATCACACATTCATTAGGAGTAGTGGTTATCTAGTAGTAAATTACTATAAATATGAGCCTAAACTAGTATGAAGGCATCCATGAATTATGTTGAATTGATCTTTCTCAAAGGAGGTTGCCCCATCGAAGAGGCTAGTGATTCTACAATTCTATTATTTTAGTACAATTCTTATTTCTAGTCATTATATTGTTGATATTTATAGATTATTTCAAGTATTAGCAAATATTTACTAAGTTCAAGAAGGATTCTAGTACATAGATGTGAGGTGATAAATAATGAAAACCATAGATCAAAATCTCAAAGGAAAAAGTAACATGACCTAATCTTTATGATCATATGGGAAATGTAGTTCTTTCCCAACTTGAAGAACACTAACTTTATTAGATTCATCTATGGATAACTAATCTTGATAGAATTAATAAATGGGAAAATGTTACCCTCTAAACATAGGCATGTAGGAAATATTTTTGAATAAATTTCTATTTGGATACTCTTTGATCTAATATTTCTTCTACATTTGTCTTTTACTCTTTTTCATGACCCTCTACACTTAGTCTCATGTAACCAGGAAAACACATGGGCTCATCACCAAATGCTAGATGTAGGTAATTAAGGGCATCTCTCCCTAATGTTAACCACAAAAAACCAATAAGATGTGAGGGATCAAAACCAAAGGTTAGTAAAAGAGTGAGATATGTGAAATTTGACTCTTTTATTTTCACAAGAATTTTGATTTTCATAGGAGTGTCAAATTTTCTATCTACAAAACCTTTACCCCCAAATCTTGTCCACATGCACTAGTAATATGTAAGGGATTATTACTGTGGAGCAAGATAGGTAAGTAAATTTAGATATATTTTAGCAAGATAACGTTCTAATTTATAAATCATTATAAAATATGACTCTATCATGGACAACCCTCTAGATTAGACTGCAAGTTAGCATTTTTTTGAGTTTTGCACGAAGGTGTAGGGAAAAGAGGTGAACTGTACTTATAAAAACTAAGGAAATAACCAATGTAATGCTTATTTTTATAATATTTTCCATAGGGTAATAGGGTAATGTGAAAATGGGATGATGTGATATGCCACATTTTGAAATTTTCTACACTATGTGAATTAACAACCAAGTAATCACTGAACAACACATCTTACTATGCAAACAAAGATACAAACTATGAAAATGCAATGTGAATGAGAATAAAATGATATGAAAGTATTAGATATAGAATCATTTTAGGTGAAAAGACTTTATAAAAACTCATAGAAATCCTTAGCTTATAGAGTGCATAACTTATAGGTTCCATTATTCAAATCTTTTATCACTAGGTAGGGGCCTAACTAGTTAGATCTAAACTTCTAACCTTATCCTTTGTTATTATCAATAAAAATGTTGAGCCTAAGGACAAGGTATCCTAAATGAATTGGGAAATTATTGGAATAATTATAGAACTAATGATACTATTGGTAGAGTAAGATTAACATTGGTTTCCTGAGTACAATGTTTGATAGCAGGAGAAAAAGCACTTACATGAACTTAAACACCCACTTGTCATGAACCCCTTTTACTATGGGAACTATTATAATATATTATTTTAATCTAAAGGATTAACGATAACATATGGATCATTTTGTATCTTCTATCTCTCGGGTAAATAATGTTTATAATGGCTTATTGATAAGTGTTTTAAGGTCGAATGTTCCTACAAGTGGAAGAGGATGTCTATCTTTGGTAGTATGTAGGTAATCATAGGGACCAATTTTGATTTTGATGCTACCTATTATTAAGTAATGAATCCTCTCCTTAATCATGATCATGATTTGGGGAGGATAAATGGTTTACGTAAATGTTCTAGAATATATGGAGTAGCTTGAAGTACTACCTTCCCCAATGTGAAAAAGCATCATATGGTTGTGATTGAAATGATAGGATGGGTCTAGTGAATCCTATAATCTCCTAATATTTATTTCAAATGAATATCAAACATGATTGGAGATAAGAGGCTATCAAGGTCTATCATACTATCACTCCATCCAATATAAACAATCATTTAGTCACTAGATATCTTGGGGATGAGAGGCTTTATCCTAATCGAGACTATAAAATCAAACAATGGTAATATTGGATAAAGGTAAAAGTGCAAAGATGGGGCAGCCATGGATTCAGCTAGCTAATTTATTTCCTTAGGGACTAATTTTATATAATTGAAGTTAAAGTCTTTAGAGATCTTACACATGGTCATCTTGTACAATTGAAGGTGTTTAGTCTTGGTCTGATATACCTCAGAAACATGGTTGATAATTAAATGTGAGTCACCATGGATCCTTAAATTTTGAATGCCCAAGCATTCTTCAATGAGCTTGCTAAGTAATAGGGCCTCATAATTGGCTCCATTGTTCTTACACTCAAAGTCTAGATTGAAGCCAAAATCATGATTCACCCTTGAGGAGAAATGAGAATGACCGCTACCCCAACACCTAGGTGGCATTTAGCCCCATTATAGTAAAGGACACATTGATCATGTGTAGAAGAGGGACAATCATCTAGTGAATTTTACTTGTAATTCAATATCTCAACTATATGAATATTAAAAAATATCAACTAATCCTTCTTAGGGTCCCTAGTTTTGAGGATTAAGAAGACAATGAGTATGTCCCATTTTTAGGGTAAATGGAAGGTCTTTCATAGATGCTAAAGGCTTATCCTTATGTTATGGATGAATTAAGGGAAGAAATTATAAGAACTCAAAAGGTTATTTTATAAGATTTTGGTTAGGGTAGGTAAGTATATCCAAAAATTCAAAAGGGTGCTTACTTGGCCTTTTCTTTGGGGTGGGATGTATGTCAAAGTATTTAGGATCTTATTTTGGTGCAGGGAGTATTTAAACATAATTAGGGTCTGGTATCAATATAGAAGGTGAAAAAACATAATTATGCAACTTACATTACTATTGATAGGACATGGGTAGTATTGTTTATCCATTTTTTATGTGGTAAATCCTACAAGAATTTAGTGAGTGACTTTATAGGGTCTTCTTCTTTACAGGGGAAGGGAGAGTCCCCATTTATGAATCCATGGATAATTGTGGGTTATGATGTTGATTTATATCCTACCTACCATCATGGTATGAATCATTTCCTTGAGTAATAGTATGGATTGGGGATAAGGAATGGCCTAGTTTCTATTGGCAGACTTGAGGCATGATGAGAAACACAATCACGTGTAGGTTAAACTAGAATGATCAGCATCTTAGGAGGAATCAGACCCAATAGATCATGAACTCTGTAAAACTAGTACAAGCCTATCGTAATATGTGAACACACTCTAAACTAATTTATAAGTGACAAGGGTGGAATGTGAAGAGAGACTATCCCTTATATGGTTGAATATTGGGTGATAATGTTGGTAGTTATTGGGATGGTTATTGTGAAGGGGGACTTCCTCATTCTAAGATTCCTCTATCATACAAAGCTATAGTAGACTATTTAACCCATCTTAGGTTTGTTAGCCTTAAGGTTTTGAATAAATAATATATCCCCACCCCTCATGAGTTGAATGGGAGGGTGACTAGAGTTTCATTTTATAGAATATTGATGATCTCAGCTATAGACATGGTGGAACTTACTAGATCAGTGACTATTTCTAGGTTAGTGGTATCTTTAGTTGTTGTTATGTCTTTCTCTTCTAGTTTATATTGTAAACAATGTTTGGAGGATTATATACCCCTTGTTTAAAATAAACACTTTTACCTTTATAGGTCCAGTGACATCAATGAGTTATAGGGGTTTCATGAACCCATTGGTAGGTAGATGGTAATTGATGTGTAACTCAAGTTGCTTATACATGGTAACTTTTAATATATCAAATGGTTTAGGATCCCTTAGGATATGAAAACATTCCCTACGTGAAAATACCGGATTTACTAGAATAATGATAAAGTGATAGCCTTCATCTTATGTATCTAGGGCCTTCCCAAGATCACATTGTAATTGGTATCTTTGTCTATGACATAAAACTCAATTAACACTATCCTAGGGACCAAAGTTATTGGGAGTACAATGGTCACTGTGGAAGTAGATTTGAGGTGGCCATAGCCTTGTAGGGTGTTATACATCATATAAAAATTGGTTTCACCATAACCAAGATTTTATGGGAAAGAAAAGGGGACAATAATGATAGCTACCTCATCATCGACCATGTCTCTCTTCATATAATTATTGTAAATCCAAACATTTAGAAATAAGGTTGAATCTCCCCTCCTCACCATCTCAAATTTAGGAGGAAATTTCATCAATCAAAAAATAAATAGCATCCCATGATTCTTGACTAGGTGGAAACATGTCCAGATTAATGTGCTTAATATAACCATATGGAAGAGGATTAACACTAGCTAAATTCCCTAGCGTTAAGGCATAGAGAAAGTTTGAATAATGAGTGGGGGATTTTTTGAGAAAGTCTAAGAATGAAACATGGGAGAATGTTTTGGTTAAATCATAGTACCCCATGGGTTTAGTAATAGACTTTGTTTATAGAATGCTTAATGAATAGATGGCCATAAATTGATAGTATCTAGTGTGAGTAACATTGTTTGCCACTTCTTCAAATTCCAATTCCACAACCCCTATCATTCTAGTTTTGTATTGCACTCGCAACTAAGGATCCACATTAGTGTTGAAGTCCTAGAATGCTTCGGCATCACAAGTTCACATAATCATGGGTTGATTATGTTGAATAGTGTGGTTATGTGGGCCTCCATGCCATTAAATTTGGGTTACATGTATTTGATGGCTAGTGAAGGGGTTTTGTAATAATTAGAGATTATGATTTTTTGGGGAAGCAAGACCATATGTAAAGACCTGAGAGCTTGTATTAGCATTCCATAGTAACATGTTTACAAATATTTTCCTTTGATCTTAAAGGAGTCTTTAGATAAATTTGTTGTAATCCCTACAGTTCTAAGTGTCATGACCAATATCTCAATGAAGGAGGAAATAAACATTGGCATAAGAGCCCCTATGCCTCATGTTCTACCCTATTTCTTAAATACTTATTGATTGTTTTGTTGAAAAAATATATTTGGTTTTAAAACTATGGGTATTGTTTGACTAGTTGATACTGATTTTGATTATGGTTCTAGTGTTACATGTTGCATAACGATGGACAATTAAAGTTGACCCTATGAATGGAAGGAGAGGTATTTCAGTTCTAAGTGCCTACATTTTTAGTAGTATTGGTATTGTTTACAAGTTAAAATTGATTATTATTTATAGGGTTTGTCTTTTTTATTTATTTAGTGACATTGTCGGTGGTGGCAATCCTTATTTATATTTAAGAATTTCGGACCTTGGTTATTGGTATTATTTGGACTTATATTTTTAAATTGCCTATTATTTTGGCTTGGGGTGATAATGTGTCTATTGGTCTCGCAAGTTCACTAACTACTATCAATAATTGATTTTTAAATTCATAAGGAGATCTCAATGTCTTCTTGATAGGATTGATATGAAAATTTTCAAACATCCTCCCTCATCTCCTTGTTACGGGAGTGAAGGAAAATATTGCATAATTCTTGTTGATCCATGTGGGGTGCATTGGCAAAGGAATATTATACTTGCCACTATATCATGATTAAAAATGTAACCAACTCATTATGTTCTTACTTGATGTGTAAAAATTATTGTATGTTAGTCTTTAAGAGTTTGTTCATAGTGAAAGCTTAGACAAACTTAGCCATGAGTTGATAAAAATAATATATAAACCCCTCAGGGAGGTAATAATACCAATTGAGTGCTATCCATTCTAAGGTTTTAGGAAAATTTATTATAGCAACCCCATCCTAGGGGAGGATTTACCTAGTAATTATAGCTTAAACTTTGATGTGCATGTTGGGATCCCCCTTCCCTTTGAACTTGGGAAGGTTCAATAGGGGACATGGGAAAATAACCTCCCATATGCTAGAATCAAGAGGCTCCTTAAGGTACTTAGCATAATTTCTCATGTTTCTAAAGTCTATTATTTCCATAATGGGACTAGATTAAAAAGGCAAAGTCACATAAGGTTTAGTTTGGTAACCATATAAGGAATATAAGTAGACTAATAAGGTGAATTTGAATAATATGGAAAATAGTTATCCAACTAAGTGGATTTGGAGTATAGATGAAAGTAAGGAGGGATATTACTAGATGTAGGCAATGTGGTGGTTTGTTGGGATGGGGTTTATGTGGTTTTCACATAACCCAATGTTATATATGGTGGGATATAACTTGTCTATAGATTAGGAGTGTACGTCAGGGATACATAAATCAAAGGCATAAAGAATGGTGGCTTATTGGCCACCACATCATTTTGAAAATGTAGAAAAGAAGTGTATATGCTCTCTATTGTAGTTTGACTAGGGGATTGATAAGATGAATAAACTTTGGAGGTGCCTAGGTTACAGACCCCATGAGTAATAAAATCCCTAAGGGGTTGATGAGAAACATGGTTTAATGAGAGTGCATGCTCTTGATGTGGTAGAATTATGTAAGTGCATTATTTTGGAATTTTATGAGTCATTTATTTTATGAGGGAATGGGAGGGATGGGCTCAGGAAAGATAATTTGGATCCATCCCCTAATCTTTTTTGGGAGACCTCATGTCCTCAAATAATTTATTGCTCTCATGATTAAAATAAGCATGAACCTTATTCTTGGCAATCCAAGAAGTCATAAAACCAACTAGGTCATATTTCCACAAATCTTGAAAAAAAACTAGCCCATACACAGTGAGTTTCCTTGTTAAAATGAATTTCTCCTATCTCTTCACCACTATAATTCCACCCCTTGCTACTGGGATTTCATGGAATGCCTCTTCTTTTTTCCTACCCCAAACTCATAATCTATAACCACCAACTGTCAGGTCACTTCTAGACCTACTACTCTACTATTTAAAACCTTGGTAAACATAAAAGATTCTCCCCAAAACCATGAATCCTTATGAGAGAATGATGTGCTACCAAAAAAATCACAAGGGTGATGGGAATAAGATACGATAGACCTAACTAAGTCATTCATTATGTTGCCTATGTCCTCAAGATCCAACTCCCTTACTAATGGTGCCAAAAAACACTTTGAAAACTCATAAACATCTAATGACTCTAATAATAGAAAAATCCATGTAGACACAGGGATAAATTTAGGAGGGTCTATTGCCTTTGGGTTACATAGGGTCAAAATTATATGATGTTGAAATATTTGGGTATATTGATACAAAATGAGATGAAACAGATATAAGGAATACCTGAAAATAGGATGTACCATGAAATTCATTAACTATTGGCACAAGGAGTAGGCGATGTGATCCACAAAATAAAATTTGAACACTTACATTCTGGATATAGTTCTCATTCAAAAAAATTATTGTATGTCAGTCTTTAAGAGTTTGTTCATAGTGAAATCTTCAACAAACTTACACATGAGTTGATAAAAATAATATATAAACCCCTCAGGGAGATAATAATACCAATTGAGTGCTATCCATCCTAAGGTTTTAGGAAACATTTTTATAGCAACCCCATCCTAGGGGAGCATTTACCTAATAACTATAACTTAAACTTTGATGTGCATGTTGGGATCCCCCTTCCCTTTGAACTTGGGAAGGTTCGATAGGGGATGTGGGAAAATCACCTCCCATATGCTAGAATCAAGAGGCTCCTTAAGGTACTTAGAATAGGTTACCATGTTTCTAAAGTCTATTATTTCCATAGTGGGACTAGATTAAAAAGGCAAAGTCACATAAGGGTTAGTTTGGTAACCATATAAGGAATAGAAGTAGACTAATAAGGTGAATTGGAATAAGATAGAAAATAGTTATCCAACTAAGTGGATTTGGAGTACATATGTAAGGAGGGATATTACTAGATGTAGGCAATGTGGTGGTTTGTTGGGATGGGGTTTATGTGGTTTTCACATAACCCAATGTTATATATGGTGGGATATAACTTGTCTATGGATGAGTAGTGTATGTTAGGGATACATAACTCAAAGGCATAAATAATGGTGGCTTATTGGTCACCACATCATTTTGAAAATGCAGAGAATAAGTGGATATACTCTCTATTGTAGTTTGAATAGGGGATTGATAAGATGAATAAACCTTAGAGGTGCCTAGGTTACAGACCACATGAGTAAGAATATCCCTAAGGGGTTGATGAGAAACATGGTTTAATGAGAGTGCATGCTCTTGATGTGGTAGAATCATGTAAGCTCATTATTTTGGAATTTTAGGAGTCATTTATATTATGAGGGAAGGGGAGGGATGGGCTCAAGAAAGATAATTTGGATCCATCCCCTAATCTTTTATGGGGGACCTCATGTCCTCAAATAATTTTTTGCTCCTATGCTTAAAAGAAGCATGAAACTTATTCATGGAAATTCAAGAATTCATAAAACCATCCAAGTCATATTTCCACAAATCTTGAATAAAAACTAGCCCATACATAGCTATTTTCCTTGTTAAAATGAATTTCTCCTACCTCTTCACCACTATAATTCCACCCCTTGCTAATGGGATGTCACAGAAGGCCTCTTCATTTTTCCCACCCCAAACTTAGAATCTATAACCACCAACTGTCAGGTCACTTTGAGACCTACTACTCTACTATTCAAAACCCTGGGAAACATAAAAGATTCTTCCCCAAAACCATGAACCCTTATGAGAGAATGATGGGCTATAAAAAATTAATGACAAGGGTGATGGGAATTAGATAAGATAGACCTAATTGATTCATTCATTCTGTTGCTTATGTCCTCAGGATCCAACTCCCTTACCAATGGTGCCACAAAACACTTTGAAAACTCATAAACAAGTGATGACTCTAACAACAAAAAAATCCATGCAGACACAGGGATAAATTTAGGAGGGTCTATTGGCTTTGTGTCACATAGGGTCAAAATTATATGATGTTAAAATAATTGGGTATTTTGATACAAAATGAGTTGAAACAGATATGAGGAATACTTGAAAATAGGATGCACCATGAAATTCATTAACTATTGGCACAAGGAGTAGGCGATGTGGTCCATGAAATAAAATTTGAACACTTACATTTTGGATACAGTTCTCATTCAAAAAAGATCTACCAGTTGCCAATCATGTACCATCCTATCATTTTCCTCCCCAAAGATGAAAGCGAGCATCGAACATGTATCCTATCATGCCCAATGGAAAGGGTAGGGGCTGAGGTGTAGTATTACTATCTGTAAGGCATAGTTCTTTATTTAAAAAATCTTATTTTTAATGGAATTGAGACTAGACATGCCTCAGTTGAGCCATGTCATAAAAATTGACTAAAGGATCATGCTGTAAACCTATCGTGTCATGAATAACTTGTGGATTGATCACCACCTAGATCAATCCCTTTTGATTTTATAGCATTGGTAAGGTCATAATTCTGGGCACATAGGTCTACCAATTATGGGTATGGGTAGACTATTGGCACCATGTATTGGGCCAAACCTGAGGTCCAAACCATCATACCAAAGATTTTAGGCTTGGTCTGATTCAACATTATTGCATGTGCTGCCTCCTTTAGGGTCTTAGTCTTTTTCATAAAAATAGGGTCACAAATCTCATTTGTGTAATCAAGAATGAGGGAAGAATCTCTTAAAATACCTTACATCACTTTCCTAGTTCTTGGTTATGTATCCTTAGGTTGTGCTGGAGTTGAGGCATGTGACTTTGATGATGCTGATGTAGCATCCATTTTGACTATGACTCTTGGTTGTGAGGATACTCTTCATTGTTCGTTGGCTCAATTCCTTTGCTTCTCCAGAGTCAAATGCAAGTTCTTCGCTCAGATCTAAGTAAAATCTTTGCTCAATGGTAAGGAAAAAAGAAACTAAAATTTTATTTTAAAGATGTTAATTCCATGAACTTGAATTAATGACTCTCCTTGATGAATTAGTCATGTCTCATTAAAATACTCTTAATGCCATACTCTAAGACATCGATTATCAAATCTTTGAGATCCTTAATTCAGATTTTAAAATTTAACTTAATGAACCTAGGAAAACCATTAGATAGGTATCCTTTTGGGATGATCATAGGTGAAAATACCCATATGAGAGTCTAGAGAGCTTCACGAGAGTCATGTTCAAGGAACACTTATTTAAAATGAGGTGGGTAAACAACCTCAAAAAAATAAAACATAAAGGGAAACTAATTTAACTAATATACATGATCAATTGATTCTTATGTGAAGATCTTCAGAAAGATCCCATTAATAGGAATCTCTAATGGCTCTCCTTACATCATTTCTATCTCATAAGTGTTGTTTTGCTTGCATGAAATTATTTTAAAAGGACCCATCCATAAAGAGTCACACTTACCATGATTCTTGAGCTTTGCATCCCTTGCATCCCATTTTAAGACCCAACTCCCAACCTTAAAATTAGGTTCAAATGTCTTTTGATCAAACCAGCTCTTGATCACTTGGTAATGATTTATCATTGAATATTAAGCTAATTCTCTCTTTTGTTGGAGTTTCAATAATTTTTTAAGTCTGACTTACATTGGATCATTTTCTTCCATTTGCAGCTACTGTATTAACTCTAAGGCTAGAATCTCAATTAAAATGGGAATTATTGCACTTATACCGTATACCGACTCAGAAGGTGAAGTCTTAATCACCTATTTGGGTGTAATTCAATCTACTCATAAGGATACCTTTAGATGTTCATGTCATCCTTTCTTATTGTCATTACCCATTCTCTTGATGAGTATGATCATATTCTTAATAGTTGATTTTACCAGACCATTTACTTGTGGATAATAATTTGAAGAAGTATTCAAATATATACCATTCTTTAGAGTAAAATCAGATACCTTTACCCCAAGGAATACCTTAGCATTATCAGATATGATAGTGCAAGGAGGTCCAAACCTAGTGGTAATCTCTTCTAAGAGATCTTGAATCACATTTTCTATGGCCTCTTTCAAAGGAACTACCTCAGTCCATCTTGTAAAATAATCAATGGCAATAAGAATCCATTTGTGCCCTACACTTGAGATTGGATTAATCATCCCAATGAAATATAGGCCCCATTGAGTAAATGCTTCTTCAACAATTATTGGATTGAGTGACAAGGATGCATTTCTCCTCTTACCCATGTAAAATTGGTAAGACTAACACTTACTGACCATGTCGTGTCAATCAAAAAACATTGTAGGCTAGAAATACCTTGCCTAGAGTATCTTGACAATAGTAGTTCTTGTTGAAATATGTCTTCCAGATGTTCCATAGTGCAACTCATACAAGATCCTCTTCATTTCTTCACATTTAATACACTTGATCAAGATTCCATCAAAATTTCTATTAAAAATGAAATTTTTTATCAAAACAAAACTTGAACCTTGTTAACGGTAGTATCTTCTCTTTTTAGGAGATAATTATCTTGGTAATTGACCAAACTTTATCAATTGACTTTTGTTGGTGACCCAAGATTCTATTTCATTCTCTTATATTTGTAGCATGACTTTTGTAATAGATTATTCTTTTGGAAATGTCCTAGAATCTTAGGCAATGTATTGATAAAGACCCCTTCTTCTTATCATCTTGGTATACTTAACCTCAATATCATACTCTAATATCTTAGTTATCTAATTGGATCTTTTCTCAATTGTTTCCCTTTTCATAATAAAGTCTCTAACACTTGGGTGAGCCACCAATACTATAGTCTTGTTACTTGTTACTTGTTAATAAGTGTCTAAATTTCTTTAGACCTTTTACAATAGCATAAGCTTGTTTTTCAATAAAATTATACCTAGAATCATAGTCTTGGAGGGTCGTTGAGAAGAAGGCAATCAGATGCTCTCCTTCTTGTTCCATGTCCTTTTGTGTTAGCATTGTTACTATGTTGTGCTCTCCTCCATAAACATACATGATGAAATCCTTGGAGAAATTTAGATTGCACAATACTGGGGTGGATACAATGGCCCTTTTAATATTTTCAAAAGCTTTTCGGCCTTCACTCATCCATTTGAAACCAAGATCCTTTTTTTACATCAGAGTAATGGGTCTAACTATTCTATCAAAATATGAGATGAATCTAATTATAAAATTAATCTTTCCAAGGAATGATTGTACTTCTTTCTTACTCACTAGTGGTGATAAGTCTGATATTTCCTTAACTCTATCTAGGTCTATGGCAATCCCTCCTTTTGAAATAATGTGTCTGAGTAGCTTACCTTAAGGTACTTTGAATACACATTTTTTTAGGATTTAGAGAGATCCCTAACTCTTGGCATCTCTAAAATATGGCCTCCAATCGATCAAAATCATCTTCAATAGACTTGGTCAAGATAGTTAGACCATCTAGGTAAATCATAATCATTTTATTTATTCACTCCCCAAAATCAATGTCTATTGGTTGTTAAAATCTAGCTCCAACATTGGAGAGTCTGAATGGAATTTTTGCATAAGAAAAAGTCACCCACTTTGTTTTGAAATTGGTCTTGTGTTGATCCTCTTTTGTCAACCATATTTGATTATAGCTTGAGAAGCCATCCAATAAGGAGAATCTCTCTACTCTAGCTACTATCTAAAAAATTTGTTCCATCAAAGGTAGGGGTAATGATCTTTAAGGAAAGTTTTATTTAGATCAATAAATTTTACATAGAGTCTAATTCCTCCATTTTTATTCCTTTTGGGACCAAGTTAGAGACCCATATAGAATGTTTGATAGGAAATATAATCTTGGACTCTAATAATTTACTGAGCTCTTCTACCATGAGAGACTCGATTATTGGATTCACTGGCCTTTGCTTTGGTAGACAGGCTTTGATCCTTCTATTAGTTCAATAGTATGTTGGATAATTTCATTTTTATAACCATGAAGATCCTCATACATCCATGCTATCACCTTATTATACTTATTGCACAAAGATATCAGTTTATCTTTTTATTTTTGAGTGGTAACCTTATCCACTTTGAGCTTTCTCCCCTCTAAGATCTCAAGTTATAAATAATATTCTTTGCTTGCTACAAACTTTCTCTTGTCCAGGTTTGCATCATCAGGGTTGAACAGATTCTCAAGGGATATCAATCCCTTTGGAAGCTTGTTGGACCTTAGTTGAATTATTTGGTCACCATATCCCTCTTCAATATTAGGCTATAGTTGGTTAGTAAATTATCCTAATTGTTGTAGAAATAGAATGATCTAAAGATCACTCTCAAACACTGGCCAATTATCTATGTTGTTGGGAATGGTGGATCGTATGACCATTTTGATTGATTCTTTGTTAACCAGTAGATATTCAGTTGGATCAAATTGGGATCCAATTTTAGCCATTTTGTTTACATCAGCATTTTCAGACCTTGGGATAACTTCAATATCAAAGGCATCAAAACCTTCAACCAAGTCTTACACCTTATGATGGTAAGACCTCATTCTTATATTGTTTGTTACTATAGTCTCCTTGATTTTCTTGACCACTAATTCTGAGTTACCAAAGACTCTCAAATTATTTATTCCTTCCTTTTGGTTAAGGATTAAGCCATGTAATAGGGATTCATACTTAGCTTCATTTTTTTTGAAGCTATAATAAAAACATAGTGCCTTAAGGATCTTTTTCCCTTTTAGAGAGATAAGGCCTATACCTACCCCTGAGCCATTCTTCTTGCCCCATTAAAATTTAGGGTCCATATCAAAGAATCATCTATGGGACCCTCTTTTTCATTTATCACATCTATCATAATCTTAAGTATCTTGGGATTCTCATCTTAAATCACATAATTTCCCAAACCAGTGGAGTCAAAATTACTAAAAGGGTGTTTGGGTGTCATATCTAAGAGATGATTTTCACCCTTTTGATTATCATCATCTTTAGTGCATTCCTCCATATATACTCTTTCTTCTCTAGTGATCATTTCATGAGATGCTTCAATCTTAGATATTACTTGATCAATAATATGCTCTTTATTGAGTGGTTCTGATGATACTTTCATCTTTGAACCATACTTGGTTCTTATAATAAGATGCAATTAGTCAAGAGACATGTACCCTTCAATTTTGGTTGTAAAGTCCCTAGATAAGCATAAACCAAAAATGAGAGGGATATATATGACTACTATATCCTACAAATCAGTTATGTTTGGGAAAGAATACAACTACAATGGAAGCCCTCTAATTATCTTTATGGTTTGTATTGATTTCCCATCAAGATGCATGACTCCTTTGGTTAGTGGTTCATACTTAATATTTAGGGCATCATCTATTAACTTAGGCATGACCATGGTACATGCACCTAAGTCTATCATAGAATTATGAAGTAATTTCTTACCCACTATAAGATTCATATAGAAAGGGTTATGTTTATATTTCTCTACCTCTTCTTTGGTGTTCGCTAAGGCTGATGGTTATTGTGGCTGAGATGTTTTTAGTTGCTCTTTACCTCTATTTGATGGATTTTCCTTTGTGGCACTAGACTCTATCTCATTTTAATCCTTTAGTGCTTCTTGTAATAGTTCATTTTGCTTAGGAATGGCCAACATATCTCATAATGAGACATTAATAGGAGATTTCTTAAGTTGTTTGATAAAATTGTTTGGTCCAAGTGGCTATACTTTTTGGAGTATTGTGGATACCTTATCATTTCAACTACTGTGTTGGAGATTCCTTGAATTTGTGTAGTCATTAGAACTTATTGTATTATAATAGGGACATGAGGAATTGGAACTAATGGAACCTTTATTTATTTATTATTAATAGCAGGAATAACATCTATAGACTCTACCATTCTCCTTTTTGACCATGTAAAATATTTAGACTGAATCAAGCTCTTAGAGGTAGATGCCTCATTAATGAACATAGATTTTTCATCTTCAATCCATGAGAATAAAACATGTTCAAGGGAAATCTCTCCTTGTTCCAATGACATGCCTTACATTTGAGCTACCATGGCTATATTTTGAACTCTGGGTGACTGATAGGGTCTTGATGAGGTAGTTTCCTAGTTTCCCATTCTTCTTTATTTAGATACTCTTTGTTGTAAATTTCCCATAGGGAAATATCTTGGCATGTGAGATTCATTACAAGGAAAACACCATACATTTGTCTCTTTCACCGTGTATTTTTGGCTAGGGACTAGTTTTCTTCTTGATCTTGGTGGAACTATCTAAAATGGTGTGGGTATAGAGACAATCTAGGTAGATGGTTATGATGGAGCTATTCTTTGAGTCCCTTGATACTGATTTGATTGATATAGGGGTATATTCCCTTTGAATCACTAATAAAGAGGTCATTGATATGAAGTTTGGTTCCTCTTAAGATTGAGAATTTCATTAGAAAAGGTACTAAGGATGTTCTTAACATCATTCATCTCTAATGAGGAAGAAAATGGAATTGTGGCTAATGTTCCTTCGGATGAAAGAAAGGTGTATAGAGAAGTACTGGCCTGAGAAGTGCTAGGAAACTCTTCTTGAATAGGGAGAGATAATTAAGGAAACATAGGCATAGGAGACCTTGGGGGTAATTTCTTAGCATCTATCAAATTATTTTTTGCTCTTATAGCAAGATGATAAGCATCGAGAAGGGTCTAGCCTCCTACTGACTGGATCCTGACTGAGATATTAGAATTAAAAGCCTTGAGATAGAAAATAATTACCATACCTACAAGTGGTTGAGCTGAGATTGGTATTCTTAGCCATGTCTTCTAAAATTTAGTGTTGAAATTAGTCATTTCTTCTTAGGGAGATCTCTTAATAGAAATTAATTATTGTAGGAGGGATGATCTATCCCCCTTTTTATTGAATCTATCATTTAATTCAATTCTTAATTGGTCTCATTTTATAATATCATTTAGTGCTAAATATTTGTACCGATCAAGAGCCCTTCTTTTTAAAGAGCCAGTGAGTAATCTCAAGGCTACATTATGTTGTGTGATAAAGTGGATAGTACATACATCAGCCACATCTTGAAGATGCTCTGTCGAAGTCTTGAATTTCTCTCCAATAAATTTTGGTAATGTTTTTAGATAATTATCTAGAATAGGATCTCATGTATCAGGAGGTGTTGGTAGGATAAGTGGACTTCCACCATTCCAATTAACAAAGTTCCTAGGCAGAGCTTGAATAACCATTTGACTTCCTAGTGTATTTTGTTGAGTCAACCTTCTTCTTGAAGTAGTTACTAATGGTAGTATTAAGAGTCCTATATTTATAGTAGATTGATATCTTGTATTTGGTCCACAATTCAATCTTCTTTAATGATGTCTGCTCATGCATTTTTAGTTAAACTTCATCCCACTGGGTGTGCCAGGAAAATTGTTGATGCTTAATTTTAAAACTAATCACCAAAGTCATATGAAGTTTCAAATATGTAGGACTTGAACCTTGAAATGACCTCCATATTTTAAATAAGTTGGATCTTCTATCTGGGGTTTGATGTAAAGGGAAAATAAATAATGCATAAAATAAATATTTAAACTACCAAGGCAATATGCCAAGATTGTATTTCTCTACCAAATAATATAGTAACTAGTAATAACATAATTCACTGAAAATATTAAAGACTATAAAGCATGATAAATAATTATATCATAGACTATAGACTAATGAAAGGATCATAATAGAAAAAATAACTTGAACCATCATCTATCCAAACAACATAATATTAGTTTTAACAACATTCACTGACAAAATTAAAGAGCACATAGAATGATCAACAATTTTAGTGTTTATGCAAAGATAACAAATGGCTCATAACATAAAATAAGAATAACGAATTAGAGATAGACTAAAATTACATAGAACACCACTCTCTCTTCATAGTTTGATAGGAGAATAAATTATATAAGGCAAAATGCACAAAATACAATATTTGATCCCTCAAGAGAGGCACCTGTTAAGGTAATAAAATGCTTCCAAAAATTAACTCCTAAAATCTCTAATGATATAGATGAATCTATATTTATCTCCCCCCCTTTTAAATACTTTGATCTGATACTTGTAGCCCAAAATATCCATCATGGGTCACTACCACTCACTCAAATTCTAATCATATATCTATAAATTCTAGATCTAAAACCTGCATGCTATTGTAACTGAATAACTTGGAGCTTAATTCAATCATTTCTTCTATCTATATCCTTCATTATATTTCAACTTTTGCTCTTATTTGTCCTTAACCTAGAGTCTCTTGAAGCATTGACACATGGAGGCTTCCATAACTATTAACTATTTGACTCTTCCTTCCCCTTCATTCTACAAACTCTTTAGCTTTCTTAACTCTTTTGGTATTTGGGACCCGTTGTGCTGACATGTCATAGCTTCATACTTAATGGAGGATTTTTGATAATCACTTTCCCTTGGAAGAGCACTAAAGTGACAAGTGGCATCATTCACATTCATTTGAGTCTTTGATGTTTTTCTCTAAGGCTTTCATAAAAAGAGACTCCTTCAAGGCTTAGCATTCACTATTATATTTATCATTATGATATGTACTATCAATTCACCACTAACCCTTTGAATTTAAAAAGAATAATTATTTATCCATGTGGTAGCCTTGTGCTCAACGGAGGATTTTTGATACTTTCTTCTCTTTCAAAGAGCATCGAAGTGACACGTGGATACCGTCTACAAATGTTAGAGTCTTAAAGCTTTTTCAAGGCTTTAATGAAAGAGATTCCTTCAACCCCATGAATTAAAATGACCCAAAATGTTATTTATCCACCTATATACTTAGCTGAATAATATATGAATGTCCCAAAGTAAAATAAAATTTAGAATTTTAACTCTACAGTTGCATCTTCTTCTTTTATTTATTTACATGTGTGATCACTTGATCCGTTATTGTTATACACTTAGTTTTTGTTTCCTTGTGGGCCTCTTGGTAGTTTTATTCTACTTCCCAAATCTAGATAGTCTCAAAACAATGTTCAATCTTGCTAAAATAGTGTAATTTAATTCTCTATTTGAATAGTTAGCATTAACATTTTTTTCATTTTCATATAGGATAAAATTTCTTAGAATAGGACATAATAGTTTCCCAGTACTATGTCGATTGATCATATTATTATTTGTCTATTTTGGTCTAGAATATAAATTTATAGAACACACATCCATAAATATTTCAAAATTTAGATTAATCACTCAGTCTCAATATGTGATTTATTGTCTTTCATGTTAAATCTATTTTTTTGAAGATCTATTGTTCATACACATGACATATTTTGACAACTGTACATTTGATGAATGAGAATGTACAATTGATCCTTTGCATACATTTTAAGTCTCCTAAAATTTTCTAAATAGCTCCATTTCACATTCCATAAGGGGAAAGTTTCTTATATTTGGCCATTCAAATATTTTTTAGTGCATCTCTTTCATTGGCACTTGTTATGAACAATCTAGATTTGTCTCCCTTCTTCTATTTGAGACACCTTTGTTCCATTTCAGTTTTGGTTATTGTTGATATTTGTATTGTAAAAAAAATTAAAAAAATCATATATTCTCAAAACATATAAAAACATTCAAATATTCTTTAAAATTTCTAAAACCAAGACCTACACATGATTTCCAATCTAGTTTGCATATTTGTAATATGTTATTTTTATCATGATTAGTAGATAGCATATTGTTTATATATCACACATGTATTTCATGGGTAATCATGAGTCTTTTTCAAGACATAAAATAATTTATAAATATTAATATTATGGAATTTCCTCTACCCATTAGCCTTGCTAAGCTAGGGGCATCTTATTCGTAGATGGCAATATGCATGTGTTATTATTCTATAACCCTTATAGTTTTGGTCTTTCATCTTCTTTAAGAATGTCTTGCTAACATTTTTATCTTACATAGTGTATATGAACATGTTATTTGAGAGGATATGACCACATGAAATATGCATAGCTTACACTATTATTGTTAATTTTATGTTTCATTGATGTTATTTACTTGTACATAGTGGACTACAATTTTTTATTTTCTATTGCATTAGTCCTTGGTCTTTGTGTGAAAATACTTGATTGGTACGTCTCTATGAGATCTTTTACATTTTTTTTGAAATTGTAACATGTCCTTATATTTGACCCTTGGACCTATGTGTATGCATCATTAGAACATGTCCCTTATTTATGACATTCATCATGTCTATGCATGCTTTTTAGGATATTTGAATATGTCCTTATTTTTGTCTCTTGGCCTTTTATTTTTTCAATTTTTTCTTTCATTGTACTTATTATGTGTGTGCTTGTTGATATTGATGATTTTTATAAGTGCCATGATCCATATTATGCACTATTAACATACTAACATACTAAAATACTAAGTATATGAGCTTAATTGATACATTATAAAGGCTTTGCCTCCTGATTTATATTCTAAAGTCAAATCTTACTATGCTAACACAATTTTATGTATGCTACAATGTTTAATGATGACATATTTGTTATGCATGATTGAAGTTAGAATTTATTTCGAGATGAGTGAATTTTTAGCATAAATTCCCTCACATCAAAATGGGGGAATTTTAGTGAGATTATCATGCATGAGATGAGCCATTTGCAAAGATAAAAAACCATTTTTGGCACAATCATAGTTTCAAAGTTGAAAAATGTTGGATAATTCAATTATTGGCACATATTATGGGCGGATATTCCATGCATATGCATGCTTATTTCAGTTTCAAATAACAAATTGACACATTTTGAAATTTTGAAATAGAAGTTGCAATGAGAATTCACATAAAATTTCAAATTTTACAATTACAATGGGGTTATGATATAGTTTTATGCCACATTCTTCATTGTATTTTTATAGCTTTAGACATGGTAGGAGTATGGGCATACTCCATTCTTGTGTGACCATGAATTTAAAGTAATACAGTTGCAATTGAATTTACAAACCATCTATAGTGGTTGATTCATTTTAGGTACATAGTGCATGACTTGGAGTTCATTGTACACTCCAACATTATGTGTGCGAATATGGTAGTACTTAAACTTATTTCAATTCTTGGGGTTATAATTAAAATCATATATGAATTGAGGTTAAATGTACCTCATTGGGTGTTATTTTCATTCCAAAAGTGAAAATTCAAGTTGGGGTTTGATCACCCTCAAATTTCTTTAATATTTTAGCTAAAGATCCATCTTCTCCAAGTGATTCGTGGGAGATAATAATTCTCCAAGTATTCAATGAAGCATCATCAACAAGAAAAGTCACAAAGAACAAAATTATCTCACACATAAAAGTGTATTTTTTCCATACTCTCATTTCAATTTTCAAATTATTAAAATACAAGTAATCTTGAAATTTAGAAAACTTCATTTCAAATTATATATTGTCAAAGTTCAAATAAAGTTTTGAATGTTCAAATGTAACTTTTCAAATTTTAGTTTTCAAAGTAATGAAATAAATACTTAAAGTGTTTTTAAAGGTTTTCTAAAGTTATTAGTGCCTTAAGTTATTGAACTATTCAACTCAAACACGAAGTGTGTCTTAGACACTAAGGTATGGATTTCTTTTAATCTAAAAATTTCATTTCTAGACTAAAAGGGGGTAAATGTAGTAATCTAAATCTGATCACGAATAGTTGATCATGTGTATTTTACCCATTTTTATATTTAATTAGATTTTACACTTAATTATTTCTTATTTTTTTATTTTATTGTATGCTAAGCTTAAGAGAGGACCTATTTTATCTTAAAACTATCATTTATCACATGTGGAAATGTTATGATCACTAAAAATACCACTATGCATTTATATACCTTAATTCATACCCAAAATCTAGGATGTCTCCTTAGGGGATAGGAATGACAATTAAGTAAAATAATGATTTCCAATCTTGTCTATATCCAACTTTCTTATCCATTTCCCACCAATGGTCATATTTTGAAATTAAACCCTCCCTAACATCATTCTTCCTATTTTTAAGGTTCCTAGCATGGGGTCAATCACATTGAAATTGCTGTAAAAGAAAATTCATATCACTTATTACATAGCTAGGAAAATTTAATTTAAAATAATTATTAACACAAGTGCACATCGAGCTAAAATTATTTATTATTTCCAATTTAGGTTCCAAACACTTTGAGCAGTCCTTAACCAAGTTTAAAACTAGTTTTATGTAGCCTTAATCCTACATGATCAAGTATTCAAGTTGATTCTATAAGCATTCATATAGTCAAAGGAGCACAATTTTATAAATCACTTAAGGGGGAGAACTACATTGGGCTAGATTTCCCTTTTCAAAGTATTGGATATGTAGGAAACATTCAATCATCATGGGGGTGATTAGGGCTAGCTCAACTCAATTAAAATATTCTAACCTATGCTCAAATTTCATTCAATCATTGCATGCCATACTATGGTTTTCAACTTCAATAAGCTATACACAACTCTCATATGCATCTCCAAAGATGAAATCAGTACACACATGATTATTTTCCATTATTGCATGTTACTATGCCTTAAATTTATGTCTCTTATAAAACTGTAGAACTAATATACATGGACAATAATGACCAGTGAGCTTGTCCTATCCATCATTCATGTTCTTGCAAGCTAAAATCTAGATTTTGGGAAGATTATGGGTTTTATCCTATTTTCTTGTTTTTGCATTATTTTAGTCAAATAAATTTAGTTGGACCATTAAGAAAGCTAAGTCATCTCTCATTTTCATATTTTAGTCTTGATTTCCATTGTTCTATATAATTTGTTTCATTCATTTACCTTCAATCTATTTTTAAAATTGTATTTACAACATCCTACATTATTCTATTCCATTTATGTGAATTAGGGTTAATTTCAATATTAATTCAAATTCATCATAAACACACACACACACACAAGTTATTATATATAATATATTATATTAGTATCATAAAATTTATTATAAGACTTACTTTATTATATATATTATTAATATTATGTATATTATATTATTAATATATATATATATATATATATATATATATATATATATATATATATCATTAATATGTTACACACTCATATACATACATACATACATAAAAATAATTTATTACTATTACATTATTTATATTGTATACTATATATAATATTAATTATTAATTATCAATACATAATATATATACTAATAATAATTTATAGTATTATATATATTATACATATAAAATAATAATATTATTTATTGTATTATATTTAATATAATATGTATATAATTATTCTTTCTCTTCTTGGCAACACTCCATCAACACATGGCCTAATGAAAATTTATGTGTTGCTACATGGTTTTCTCTCAAATGCACGTGTATATGATGACTAAGAGATTATAACACTGAGAAGTACACATAACTATTATAATTATTCACATTGTCAACAATCCAGGTTTGAAACCACCTGACTTACTTATATATGTGGTTGTTGCCTTCAAAATAATACTCTAGTCTCTGATGGGATATTGTGAATCCAACACATTTGATAATTCTTCTTGTTACATGGGATAATCATTGATAGATGCCACTCAAAATGGCATGGGCACTAACCATATGTAAATCATAGGGAATGACTTTAAATAAAGTAATAATTGATATTGAAAACCCCAATCATCAAGTCTTGACATTCATTTAGTGTGAAGAGTACACTCATTGTATGGCATGCCTATCTCCCATACATTTACCTTAAAATTTTACACAAAAATTAAGGATTGTAAATATGTATATCCAAAACAAAAGAGGAAGGAAGACTTAATACAAAAACTTCTTTTGCTAAATTTACAAGAAATGTAATTTTGCTCCAAAATTATAATAATATAATTCAACACATTTTATCTCATTCATTAATAATACTACTCTATTTTATACTCATTTGAAATTAAGAAAACATTACTTTACTAATAAAAAATTCACATCCCTTGTGACATTATTATTGACCCCATAAATTGGCTATGCCCAAATAAAGTCTAAAGTGCACAAGCATGTGATAAAAAAAATATAGATAAAGTACTTATATCCAAAGAGTGATGCATGAAATTCAAACCCATAACATGTGTGTGTGCCCAACATGGACATCTAGGAAGATAATCACAAGTTGTCAGAGACTATGTCCACAAGCACTAAACAATAAAATAATAGGATCAAGACATGTAACGACATGAATCCAAAAGCCACAATGGATATCATGGGGATAAAATGATGGGAGTTAAGAATTATAGTTTTTCCTAATAGGAAGTTAAATAATACATGACAAATAATGGGTTAAATGACCTCATGTAGACTAAAGTAGTAACTGTCAGGTGGGCAAGGTGGCATAATAAATGTAAAGATATTATAGTTGGTGGTAGGGAGGGATCTTAGGTGCATATAAAATGTATACCCTTCTAGTTTAAAAATGGTAAATTATTGGTAATTAGAAGGTATTTTTTCATAATTGGAAGTAGTTATTAGCAACATATGATCAAAAAAAGAGACTCCCTTGACCATAGATAAATGGTGTCAAATTATATTAGTATATTAGAATAGAAAAACAACTAGGAATATATATTATAGTATTTTAAATGATATGAGAATATTATAAGCAAGTGAAGTTTTGTAATATTGATATGTTGATCAATAAAGTTATGTTATTGATTCTATGATGTTTTTTTATGATTTTAAATATATGACATTGTTGATTTACTTAGGGTTGTTTGGAAGATATTGAATAATGTTTTTATAGCCATTAATGGAGTTTCCATGGAATGCACACATATAAGCTATGGCCAAGTAAGAATTAATGGAGAGTGCCTACATGTTGCAACATTCAAAAATATGATTCCACCATATTACATGCAACTAACTCTGACCTATCATGGTTTCCCCACTTTGAGCCTCAGGTGAGCTCGACTAGTCCTCTTACATAATAATCTAATACAAGTGTTTTTAGTGTTTTTATCCTAATATGGGGCATGCAAGAGAATTGGTTCATGCCTGGCCAAAAACTAGTGCAACATGTTTTTCACTTGCTTTCTCTTACATGTATATGGAAACATTCAATCCATGTTCAAAACTTGTAACAAAAGCATGCTATGCATAATTCATAGGATAATATAGAGCTAAACTCTTTGGGAAATCTTGCCACTAGGAAAAATATCTTGATCTAATGCCGACCATGCAAAGTGCATAATATTTATTTTGGGAGGAATATGGAAAGAAAACTAGGAAAAAGGTATGGACCCACTCTACTAAGAAAATACCATAAAAAAGTGTGCAAATTTTTACTTACTAACAAAACAATGAAAAGCGTCTTGTGAGGAGGCATGTAACACAAAGGCTTTCTAGAAAGTGGAAATCTAGGTGAAGTAGTTACTTATGGTGCAACTTCATAGGCAACTAGATTGAACAAAGAAAGCAAGCAATAGATGGACTAGTTATCTAGGGACAAATAAGTGGTTTAGTGTAAGGTGATGTTAACCCTAGAAATTGGCTAAGTCCAAACTAAGTCTAAAGTGTACAAGTATGAAACATGTGAAGACATAAAAAAACCAATATTTGAAGAGTGGAACACACAATTCAAACCCATAACATGTGTGTGCACACAACATGGAATATCAATAAGAAAGGTACAAACTACCATAAGATATGTCCATATGCGTTAACTGATAAAATAGTAGGATCAAGACATGAAACCACATGAATCTAAGAATCACAATAGAGATCATGGGGATCAAATGGCAGGAGTTAAGCCTAACAACTAATCCTAAAAGGTAGTTAAGAAGTGATAAAAAATGATGGGGTAGATGAATTTGAGTAGACCAAAGAAGTAACTATCAAGAGGGAAAGGTAGTGTAATAACTATGAAGTGATTAAAATTGGTGGCAAAGAGGGATCTTAGGAGCATATAAAAGGAAGACCCTTGCAATATAAAAGGGTCTATTTTTGGTGATTAGAGGGGAATTTTGAAGAATTGGTAGTAGCGGTTAGCAATGGACTGATCATAAAAAGAGACACTCCTGACCATATAGAAATACTATCAGATTATATCAATAGATTAGATTAGAGATAGAACCAAGAATAAAGACTATAATATTGTAAAGTCTGTAAGAACATTGTAAGCATGAACAATTATGTAATATTGATATGTTTATTAATAAATTTTGTTATTGACTCTATGATGGCTATTTATGATTTTAAATGAATGGCATCATTACTTTAATTATAGTTACTTACAACATATTGAATCATGTTTTGCTAGTCATCAATGGATTTTCCATGGAAGGTTCATATCTAAGCTATGACTAAGTATGAATTAGAGGAGAGTGTGCATGTGTCCTAGCATGCAATACCATGCTTCCACCCCATTACATGAAATTAACCTAGACTTATCCTGATTTCCCCTCTCTATGCCTCGGGTGAGTGCATAAGACATTAGTTAATAAAAAAATGCTAACCATTAAATATTTTTAAGATAAATTAAATATGAAAGGGACTTAAGACTTTCACCATGAGATGTTATATCCAAAAGAATGCCAAATATTTTTTTACAATATTATCATTGATTTTTAACCATGGTATAATATATGGTCATCTAACTTTAACATGACTGCACACAAGAAGTAAACATCACAACATCTTCTCCACTCGAATGAAATTTTGGGAGTCAAATGAAAATGTTGAATGCCTTCTTACATATGAGGGAAGACAAGAATATAAATGAAGAATAGATATACACCCTAGATATACTTTTGAAATAAAAATATAAAGTGGCTTTTACATGGTATTAACTTCATATAACTCATTCACTATTAATAAAGCTATATAAAGAAAACATGAAACACAATGATATTACATTATTATTCTTGTATACATCCCATTAAAAATTTTAGACATAAAGTAATAAATTAAAATGACTTGTGGATACAAAAATATTGTCTCCACTATCAGTAATAGTATTCATGATTAATCCTACTCAGGTTTACCACACTCACATAGGCTATAGAGTGGAGATATGTAAGAAAATAATAAGGCCATGAGATGGTAAATCCTGGATAAGTAAACATATGTGATGGATAAGCTCATTCATATACAATAAAGAGAAGAATAAGTGCCACCCATTTGTCAAATACTAAAGAGTGTATATTTGTTAAATATATATTTTTTGTTGATTAATTAGTAGATACAAATGTTACCTTGATTTTAGAGTGATCCAAGGGAATCAACCCATGGTGGTTCTCACATTATTGGCCATAACCTTCTCAAGACCTATGATAACTGTTGAGATACTTCATTGCTCTACATTACATTATGTGGATTTGGACCACTAGATGCTATTGTAGATTATCAATATTTATCATATAGATTCTCCCTAAATGAAATTAACTCTTTTATGTGTTTAACATCTACTTGATATCTTTCAAGTTCCAACTCTACTCTTACATTACAACATAATACCCATAGAGTTTGAACTTAGAACTTGTTAATAACAAAAGTTACTGATGTCACATTATAATTGTTAGGAGATGATAAGTCATACATAGAAATTGTTTAACTTACATAATGGATCTTAGAATCATGACTACATATACACATTTGTAAAGATATATAGATAGATAGTTAAATATAAATAATTAGACAATAATATAAGAGTCATACATATTTCTCAATAGTATGTCATGTACGTAAAGAACATATAAATAAAATACATTTAATATCTTAGTTCTACATCTCTCTCTCTCTCTCTCTCTCTCTCTCTCTCTCTCTCTCTATATATATATATATATATATATATATATATATATATATATATATCCTTGTACTATCTTTCTCACAAAGCTTCCTTACATGCACATAACATCATCTAGATTATTGTTTGAAGATCTTTCCACTATGTCACCTCTTGGGATCCATATCAATGGTATCAAAGTGGTTCATCTCCTTTTTGTTTGGTCTATCGAATGTGATGAGAGTATATTAGCCTCAATGTCAAAGTTTGAGATATATCAAAATATCTAACAAGTTTTTTTGAATACATGACCAAACCAAAGAAAGAGGAGATTCTAGAGAGGATTAAAAAAGGAAATCAAAAAATAAATCAAGGACTAGTGGAATTTTTTGTTCAAGCAATTTTCAAAAGTTATTGAACAAGCAATTCCATCACCTTCATCATCAAGTAAAGGTTTTGGTGGTTGAGTTCCCCCTAGGTTTCAAGTGAACATAGAGATTCCTATGTTTGAGGGAAAAATTAATGCTGGTATAATAGATAATTAGTTATATTAGTTAGAATCATATTTTTCCATGAATTACATTTATGATGAAGACAAGATTAAGATCGCACTTATTAAAGACTCTTCACCCATCAAGAAGTGGTGGAAAGCACATTTTTGTTGGAGAAAGACCAGATAGAAGAAGATCCAAAATTAGATTGGGATCAATTCTTGGAAGATTTCAAGGGTAAATGTTATACTGAAGATGTCTATGATGATTTTTACATGAAATAGTCACAATTGTGATAAGGACATGAATAATTAGTCCAAGCCTTCACTGATGCTTTCCATAGTCTCTATGAAAAACTAAGCTCTTTTAAGATAGAGCAACATCACTTCCTCAATTATATTTAATCTAGATTGAGGTTAGTTAAAGTCAAGATGATGGGCAAAGCCCATCACTATGAATTGTTGGGACTTGTTCTGAAGTATTGGCAATGATTTAGATTAATAAATGTTTTTAAATAAATTTAAATGGGCATGTTTCTTTATTAAGACATCCCCTTTATACATATAATATTAAGTTTTTAAGCTAATAAAGTAATAGGTCATTTTATGGGTAAACATTCCTATATAGAGTTAGGCATTATGCAATTACAAGGTTGGTTGATTTATTGGTCCTTGGTAAATCAATTACTAGGGTCATAAATGGTTAAAGACTTATTGGCACCCTTATGTACCTTGTTATTTTTATTAATAAAATGATTGTGGCCTGCCTATTATAGGCATAATATTAACCTATGTTAATTTGTGTGGTAGTTTTACTCAAGTAAGTTTCATGAGTTAACCTTTTTTAAAGCTATAATAAAAAGGATTTGAAGGTGAATGTGAATCCCAATACAAGTGAAATTGAAATTAAAAGTTTGCATGATGGCCCATATGGAAGAGAAAACAAACATTTGAAGACATTTGGAAGACATTAAGAGGCACCCTACTTATATATATTATTTATTATTCGTGATTTACTATACCCAAAACATTGAAAATCTACCTTTGTATAGGTTTGTATGGTCTATCATTAAAATTTTCATCATAAAATCATTTGACATCATCTAAACTTAGTCTACAGTCATGGAAATTAGTTTACATGCTTTAAAACACCATATTGTATGGCATTTCAAGATTAGAAACCCTAGTTTTTGCATTTTACGACTTTTCAAAGCTCAAGTAGAAGTATTGGTGTTTTGGTATGTTGGTTTTACAATTGTATGTTTTTAAAATCTTTGTTTCATTGTTTGTATGGATTTTAGACCCTTATTGGAGCAAATATTATGTGTTTTTTTGTTTGATACTAAAAATCTTAAAATCCACCAAAACCCTATTTTTAAAACATTTTAGGACCTTAAAATATTCTCTATGGAAATTTTATGGTGTTTTAGGAATGGAAAATATTTGAAGCATTAGTGAGGTGTCTTGTAGCAGTGAGGTGTGATGCAAAAGTCTCAATGTTTATCTTTGCTTTGATTTTTTAGATATTGGGTTTAAATGGGGTCCACAAGTGTGTAGTAGCAATTTTGATCACAATTTATTTCATGGACGAATAAGTAAATGCATATTTACATGCAAGTAAAAACAATTATTCAACATATAGAAAATAAATAGTTCAAATACCTTATCTTCCTCTATATCTTATAAATTCTCATAGAGAAATTAGTGAAAACTATTTTGTGATTTGCTTGGAAAGTTGAAGATCCAAGGTTGAATTCCTTCAAACTAATTATTTTGGTCAAACACACTTTTTAATTTTAAAATAAAGGAATTTTTTGGGAATATGTTGTTTTACTAAGTCACAAAGTAAATGTAAAAAAGTGACAAGGGTGTTAAGTTTTAAGGTGAATGTAAAGGAGCAACAAGGGTGTATTTTTAAATAAATAAGGGTGTAATTTTGTTTATTTTCGGTCTGGTTAAGTTCAAAATCCATCAAAATATTCTATATGCTCTACTTGGAGGTTACGTGCAAAACCTCGTAGACACATTTTTTTGTTGTGCAAGTGTTATTTTAAATTGTGTGTGTGTGTGTGTGTGTGTGTGTGTGTGTCAAATTTTTAGTTTTAGATTTATTTTCATTTAAATGTGACAAAAATCAAAACTTACTTTATGATAGTGATCATTTGACAATCTCAAATGACACTAATTAGAAACAGTTAAATGAATTATCAGATATGTTTAATGAATTGTGGGTGTTGTAAAAGTAGAAAATCGAACATTGCCTACTACATAGGATAAGATTGATATTTTTGATATGAATGATTCTAAAAACTTATCTTTAATCAAATGTTTTTGTACTAGACACATTAAAAAATCTCATCATAACTACACTACATTGAAAACTCTTTCTGATTTGTATGACAAGAAGCCAAAACACAAAAAGATAGATATTCATATACAATTATTTACATTTTACTTAAAATAAGATAGGTATATCGGATAATATATGTCTAATTTTAAAAATATTGCTACTAAATATACCAAGGTTTGTTTTGTAGAACTTGATGATCTAATTATAATTGTTCTATTTAAAGGGATACCTAAGTCTTACAAAAACTTTGTAGAAATGCTTCATGTTTCTAATAAGACCATGTGAATAAATTTAGACAAACTCACTAAATTTATTATTCCACATGATCTATCTCTACCAAAGAAAGATAAAAAAATTAGAGGAATCCGTTATTACATAATCAAAGCCTAGTTTTCATCTTCTAGTCAACATAGTTTTAGAGGGCAAAGTTATAGAGGGTGTAGAGATTATAGGAGAAGAAGATTTAAAAATTGAATCAAAGGCTACTATCAACATCAAAATAGTTTTCATAATAAAAATTATAATATCCATTCTCATTCAAATGAAATGACTGATAAAGGACAAGGTCAAAATTCATATAGAGGGAGAGGCAAAGGATGATCAGATATTTAGTGACATATGTATGGTAAATATGGCCACATTACGTCTTAATGCAAGATTCCTTTTGATAAAACTCATATACCACATAAAGTGAATAAGTCTGACTCTTCTCAATATATAGAACATGATTATGATAAATCTAGGATTGTTGCTCATGAATCAAAATTTACATATTTAGGGAACATTTCTTATATGGAGTTTGAGGCTAGAGATTAGTTTACAGATGTTTGGGTGTAGACAAGAATCCAAATAGGGTTAACCAATTATTAGTTATTGAAATAAAAAAATAGCTTGAATAACTAACACTCTAAGCCTATTCTTTTGGGTGAGCTAAGATTATCAAATAAAGAATAAAATAGAAGATGAGTAGAAGCATTTACCTTTCTTGAAGACCCCACTTGTTAATTGGTTTAAAGAGGCATGAACTAAACTTGTGAATTAGTAGTCTTTAACAATGGTGACTCAACATATGGCAATAATTCTCCTTGTCCAGTTGAGGTTTCAGCTTGCATGGTTGAAGAATGGTTGAATCCCTTGAAATTTTTGTGCATAATAAGATTACTTTTTAGAGATTTTGTATAAAGGCCAAAGGCCCTTGTATTTATAGTACTTTGCAATTATTATGAGCCATTGATCTAAGATCAATAATAGTGGTGGAGAATTAATCCCCAAACTCATGATTGCACACATGGAGTGTGTAAGAAACTCCATTTAAGACCTTTTTGGAGTGTGGAAGAAAGTCTTGGAAGAAAAATACAATAATGACCTCTTAGAATGTGTAAGAGGGAGGACTATGGAAGAGATTATGAGAGAGTGTAAGAGCATGCTTGCACTCCTTTCCTTTCCAATTGACTTCTCCTTGTGATGTCACTAGATGAGGTAATATTGTAATTTGATTTAGGAAAATATGATAATTTAAAAAGTCATGGAATGTCTTATTAGAGGAAAATTAAGCTTAATTAAGTGGCATTAAAAATTTATTATAAAAATGTGAATTTTATAATGTTATTTTGTCAATAAAATATTCATTAAATTTCATGAAATAACATTTTCAAAGTGTTGGTTTGATTAGGAATGCACTTGATAGTATTAGTATTACGATACGATCTATTGCACCAATCAAGGCTGTGTTGTGATTTTGAAAAAATGGGAATTGTGTAGGTAAATTGGGTCAAACGGCAATTTTTGGTTAAATTTGTGTGCGATTTTAGAAATTCATTTTGAATTCAATTTAGACATATAAGTGGTTAAAATGAAGTGTCTACATTTTATCCTTGTTTGAGAAGGCATTGGGAGACACAAAAGAAGTAATGTCTTTTCAAATAATGAAAAATTCATTAAGAAAAAATTTGAAAAATTAGATGAATAAATGATTAGTGACCCATGATGCCCCCTCAAGAGGGAGTGTATGGATAAAATACATGATCTCAAAAAAAGATGAAGAAACAAGAAGAAGAGTGGCATTAACCCATGAATGAGAGTAACCCAATTGAGATAATGCTTGTAGGCTTTGATTTCCAATGTTTAAGAAAAAAATAGAATTAAATTGGCCCCAAGGTAGGTGGAAGTGGGAATAATGCATCCCAAAATAAATATAACACTTTAAATTATCCCAAATAGGGTTTCTTAGTAGATCACAATAATGTGCCCTAATAGGGTGGATATTCTCATTGATTCAATGAGTTACCCATATAGGGTGGATTTGATCATTAATTGGTATAAGTGGTTAGTTGGTCATGTTTAAGAGATGTTTAATACTTTTTTATATACATTCAGTTTTTGATAAGTATGATGGGTAACATATAGATTAGTTGTGTGGTTGAAGGATCTTGTTGTAGGATAGTAGACAAGGAGATTTATTGCTACAACATTTCTTGTTAGACTTCCAACACTTGATGTCTGATTTTGCATTTGGCTTAGGAACCATAATTATAAATGAATCATAATAACATTGGATGTCATAATCATAATAACTTGATTTAAATGCAAATGTGAACAACCTAGGGATAAGATATAAAACATCAATCCCTAAGTGTAAAATATAATGCACAAAACCAAAGGCAACTAAGTAAAATAAATCAAATTAAATGCACCAACCCAAATTAAAAAGTAACATTAATAACAAATAAATAAACACTCGATAAAAAAATTAGTTGATCATTAGTGTGTGTGAAAGTAAGTCATTACTCTTGGTAAATCTACCCCTAAGATCAAGGAGATAATTGACAAGACTAGCGAGGTGGTGACCAATGGGGAGAGAGGCTCCTATGTCTATTTTTGGAATGTTGTCAATGTGATCCATTACTCCATCTATGAGAAGGTGATGGAAAATGTGACAACTCTAGAGGTTCTCGGCTAACTACACATAGAGCATTTCCCCAATGATCAAGCAAGTGTTGAAGGTGATTAAGTTCTAGGTGAACTTTATCAGTTTGGATTTAAATATGGAGAGTAACATTGGAAATGACAGTGATTTTGTTAGTGCCATAAAAACTATGTTTCATTTCCTCATGATTAAAGCAAGCATAATTTCTAGCTTTCTAGATTTGAAATAAAATGTCAACATGAAAAATCTGTCAAAATCTATTATATCTTGCAAGAAGTAGAGCAGAGTCCCCCAAGGTATCCATCTTCCATGTAAACAACTCAAGTTTAAATGACTAAAACAAGGTATGAATCTAGTACCACACTGACTGAGTGTGAGAACAAAACTGGTAAAGTACTTAGTAGTCTTGGGTTAATGGTAGGCTGGGTAAATGGGATTTGAAAACCCTATGTGCTTAAGTCGTTCACCCATAGATAAACCCTAATAGAGGATGAACTAAAGAAAATGAGACTTTTTAGGCTCAATGGGAGTAACCCACACATTATGAAGATGACAAAGTTCTCAATCACCTAGACATAATTTTACTCTCATAACAAACATTTTTATCATGTGTTTGTTAGATTTAGTTCTTATTCATGTTCTCACTGAGGTGGTTTATTCTAACCATTTCTCAATTCAATTTTATATTACATTATGATTGATCTTACATGAAATTCCACACACTTATTTTCTTTAATTTGAGGGATCCTATAGGTTTATTACAAGGTTTTAGAACATTTTACCTCACTTGTGTATCTCTAAATGTTGCATTTAGTGGTGTGAGATGATTGACCACAACAATTTTTTTACAACAATATGGCAAGAAAATTGATCAAGTCAGAAAATGGGGAGAAACCAATGAATTATATATGCTCTTATCCTTATCCACTTGAAAACAAACTTGTTTAACCCCAATTTGTATATGGATGTGGCTAAGCTTCAACATATATTTCATATTTTTGAATCATATGTGATGCATGGTGTTCAACTTTGTGTTCACTTACACTAGCTTCAACATATAGATTGGTTTTCAAAACTCTTTTTCAAGGAACTTAAAGCTTGACATGCTTTTAAATACATAAAATCCATTAAATTTTCTCATTCCAAACTTTTACTTCTTTTCATGAGATTTCATCAATTTTTGTTACCCTTCATATAATTGTTTTCAAACATAAGATATGAATATTGTTTAGTTGTGAGCTCCTCAATCGTCCCTGAAAATTTTTCTGTGCAATTCTCTTTAATTTTAGAAGATATAAAAGTTTTTCACAAATAATTATTGAATTGATAAATCTACTATCCCTAAATGTTTTCCATGTGAGTTTGCAAAGTTATATGGAATGTTGTTAAATTCAAATTACTTAAATTATATTTAGAGGCTAATGCTACTTAAAGCTTAGGAGATAGGGAACATAAAATTGATGTGCCCATCACATGGAATTTTTCTTACAAACTCCTTGAAAAATTGAGTCTGTAAAAGAGTTTGATATGAAAGAATGTTTTTCACATCTCGAAGGAACTATTTTCCCGTTTTCATATTTTGAAGTACATGTGTGTAGTTTGCATTTAGTGTCTAATTCCTATCCACTTGCCTAGTATTGCTTTCATTGGTGACATACACAATCGAACAGTCGCAATTATTCCTTTTTAACATCTCCATCTTTCAGAGCTGTCGGTTACCATATACATTATCCTTATTTATTTGTCCAGTGGTTCTTTTAGCGTATCATCAATATTGTGTAAATAGGTGGATATATTGTATTCAATGAGTAATGGTATGTTTTACTTATTTAATTGTTTCCTAGTCATCAATAGTATGAAAATAGATGTGTATGTTGGAATTATATTTAATGAATGATCATATACATTATTTTTATCTATTTATTTAGTTGTTTTTAAACCATCAATATTGTGGCAATAAGTGTGTATGTTGGAATTGTATTCAATGAGTTATCATATATATTATTTGTATCTATTTATCTATTTGTTTCTTATCCATCAACAGTGTGGAAATAAGTATATATGTTGGAATTATATTCAATAAGTTAACTACTTGTCTAATTATTTATTAGTCATCAAAACAAAAGGTTAGAAATAAATGTATATATTAGAATTATATTCAATAATTTATGAATAGCCCCCTCCATTATTGCATACATTATCCCTATCTAATTGTCTAGTTGTTTCTTAGTCATCAACAATCTTGAAATAAATGTGTATATTGGAATTGTATGCAATGATTTATGAATAGATCCCTCCAGTGTCATATAGTTTATTCCTATCTACTTGCCTAGTTATCTCTTAGTAATTAATGATTTAGAAATAGGTATGTATATTGAAATTGTATTCACTGATTTAAGAATATGCCCCTCTGTTGTCATAAACATTATTCCTATCTACTTGTCTAGATATTTATTGATCGTCAACAATGTAGAAATAAGTGTGTGTATTGGAATTATATTCAATGATTTATGAAAATGCACCTCCAATGTCGGTTACCACATACATTATCCTTATTTACTAGTCTAGTTGTTTCTTAATCATCCATAGTGTAGAAATAAATGTATAAATTGGAATTGTATTCAATGCTATATGAATAGGCCTCTCTTCTATTGATTACCGTATACATGATCCCTATCTACTTGCCCAATTATTTCTTAGTCATCAACGGTCTAGAAATAGGTGTGTATATTTGAATTATACTCAACGATTTATGAATATGCCCCTCCATATTTTAATAGATATTATTTGAAAGGAAAAGAAGGTTCATGATGCCACACCTTATTTAGAGTTTTCTATACAATTTTCATTTCACCATAAAGAAATATTTCTCTATTTATTACAACAAATATAATTTTTAAATTTGTTTTTAAGTGTGCAATTTAATATTTCAAATCATGACTCTAATTCTTAAAGAGAAATTCTCCTTTCATATTTTTTTTGGCTTGAAAGATAAACATCGTGATTATTTTAGTGTCTTTTAGTTATTGGGTGCATAAATAATTTACCCTCTTTAATTATTTGCAAGGACTAAGGGGTTCTGTGTTGCCAAATTCGTAAATACTTGAAACCAACCTCATATATATATACACACACACACACACACATATGCATATATATATATATATACACACACACACACACACACACACACACATATATATATATATACATATATATATATATATACATATATATATATACATACGTACATATATATATATATATATATACATATATACATATATATATATACATATATATACACATATATACATATATATACACACATATATATATATACACACACACACATATATATATACACATATATACACACACACACACACACACACACACACACACACACACACACATATATATATACACACACACACACACACACACACACACACACACACATAGTGTGAAAACACACTTTATCATCTTTTGCACTGATAATTTTAGCAATCAAAATTAAAATATAATCGTAATATTTCTCAGTAAATATTCTAGTAAAAATGTGATTTATTGAAAGAATCATAGATCTAAACTTTATGTTGACAAGGCTAACCTATAATAACCAGTGGTGATGGTGATGGAATTTAATTTTCATAAGATGTTAAAATCTAATGGCCAACCTTAAATTTGACATCCATGTGACCATCATGGGTCAATTTAAACCTTAAATTTGTCATCTTTTGATTATCATATGGAATATTTTTTTTCTTGTTTATATAAATAAAAAATTATACTATCTCAAATATATAATGAAGTTTGAACCCTTTTTAAAAAAAGAGTTTTCAAATTGAATACTTTAATACAATTAAATTGAACTCATTTATCACCAATAATTAAATAAATTCATATATATGTATGTGTGTGTGTATACAAAATATATGTACTAGTTTTATAAGAGTTCAAGCTCACATACAATACATAAATCATTTCTCTTCTTTAATGTTCCATCATCTTCTTTAATTTTCTTTAATATTTAAAACTAAATCCATCTTAGAGATTATATTTTCTATATTGGTTTAGGAAGATCCCATGGTTAGATAATTTTTAAGGCATTCATTAAAGTTACAAAAATTTCCTTGACACTATCTTATGTATGTCGATTCTGACTACATGGTTATTCCCTCGGCAGCTTTCATTCAATCCAGTGATTTCTAATGTAATAACATCTCCTTACTGACCAAGGCTGCCAACTTTCATTCAATATAATGATTGAAAATGAGTGGAAACTTTTATGGTTGCCTATGAAACATCATATTTTCCACTTAAATGACATGGTGCGAGTTAAGTGAAAATGTTGAACGCCTTCTGAGAAAAGGTAAGAACATGTGTAGTGCATAGAGAGCCACCCTATATATACTTTTGATAGCAAAACATAATGTGTCATTTATCGAATGTATGAAACACAATCATATTACTATACTTCATTTACCATTAAGAAAGTTTTATAAAGAATGCATGAAACATAATCATATTAAATGATTTCCTAATCACTACATGACCCTTTTTCTATTACATACATCCCATTAAAAATTTCATACATAAAAAAAATAAATGAAAGGGAGTTACGGATACAAAAATATTGTCTCCAAGATCGATAATTCTTTATTGGTAATCCCACTCAAGCTTACCACGCTTTTATATAGTGGAGAGATGTAAGCGAATAATAAACCAAAGATGGTGTATATTGGAGTAAGAGAATAAAGTAATAGTCAAAGCTACAAGTGGGAGTAATTGGTAGAGTTAATTTTTTAGTATCGTTGAATGAAACTTGATGTTATATATGAACAAAGCATTTTAAGAGAAGTATAAGTGTAGAGAGTATTGTGTTATGAGATGTTTTAAAATAAAATTTAGCCATACTTATAAGGTAAGTGTAAAAAATTGGGGGTTAATTTGTTGACATTTTTGTGAATCAATTGAAATGTGTATGTGATATTAAAATATAATGTATGAATTATTTAAATTAGGCTTGGTAAATACCAATTTTATAACATGTACATATTATAACATGTACGCATAAAAGTATATATGTTGTATAATACGTATACATTATTAAGAATATGAAGTATTCATGAGTTAGTAAGTACAATTACATATGTATTATGTAGAGTATTTAATGTTCATGTGTTAGAAATAAAATAACTAGAATAATCGAAAGGTAGGGGGTTGCTTACTCAAATAAATGCTAAGTATAAGTTTATATTTAAACTGTTATATTTATATTTACATTTCCTTGTTGACATTTGCATTGTAAAATATTACAATGCAAATTTAAAAAAGGAAATATAAAAATAAATATAAAAATCTAAATGTCAACTTATACTTTAAATATTTCAGTAAATATAGGAAATTAGGGTCACTCTACATCTTATAGAATTGGTCTCACAATGCTACGAGTTACTATTTAGAAGATAGTTTTTTGAAATCCAATTTGGTAATTACTTAGTTATTTTCAAGATTTAAGCATTGAACTTAAGGATTTTAGGGCATAATGTTTGCAATTGGTATTCATTTTTTAGGTTTTAGAGTTTTCTGGATTGTTTGATGACATTTCTTGGAGTTCTAAGTTTGTCAAAATTAAAAACGGGGCACATTTGTGAGTGGTCACCCTAATTATGTTTGAATTTATGCTTGATTTAACTATTTTAGGAATAATAGAGTTTTGTTCCTAATTTAACTAAATGTCTAGATTAATAAATTAGTAAATAATATTTCAATAATTACAATCTTGACTTGTATAATTTATCTATCTTTTTTACCTTTCTAAAAATAGTAATAAATAAGGAGAAAATATAACTTATCTGAAAATAGGTTGAGACAACTAATACAAGGTCTAAAATTGGTTGTACAAGATTGAGACAGTGTCACAAATCATAATCTGGATTTCATTTGGAGAAAGGATAGTAGCACTAAAAATAGGACATTTTGGGGTCCAGTGTTGTTGTCCACTCCTACCGTTGTTATCCAAATTGATCACAGAGACATGAACTTTTTGGGTTCTTTACATTGTTCTTGTGTGAACCCATCTATGAAATATTAAGTGTTGAATGTTGATAGAGATCATTATGGATATGATGTACTATTAAAATCCTAACTCTCCATCATGCTTTAAAAAATAAGATTTGAATCACTTAGAGAAATGGGGGAGGGGGGGGGGGGTGTTATTGTGTAATATATACTGAACATGTAATTGACACCCCTTGTGTGGTCATGCTGCCTACATACCAATAATTTGAAGAGGGATCAAGGCATATATAGTTCTCCCACTTGATGTGCTTTATGCAATAGTATGATGTAGATGAAAAAATTCCAAATTGAGATTTCTTGAGGTGGCTAGGTGATTCGGGAAACAATTTGGGTGATGGGTCCACCCCAATTGATGAAGAAACTTTTGGGAACCATAACTTTTACACCGTAGCTCCAATTGACTCACCGTTTGAACCATTGGAAAGCTAAAAATGAGGGTAACATCATGAGATGGAATGGATCTTTTCTTATTGGATTTTAACCCTTGAAAACTCAATGGAAGTGTCCAAATTTTTTATTTTAGTAGTGTAGTCTAAAAATAGTAAGTTTCTAAAAATAGTAATTCCTCAAATTATGTATTATTGTAAATCGTGGAAGTTAAACCACTCAATCTCCCTCGATATTGGTGACCTTACACATCTTCCTTCCACCTTCAAAACATGTATAAATTAAGATGTAACCCAAAATGGAAATTAGACATCTCTTCTCAGAGATAGGCATATGTTCGGGTCTGCAAATTTGATCAATAAGACATCTCTTCTCAGAGATAGGCATACGTTTGGGTATGCAAATTTGATCAATAAAACATCTCTTCTCAGATATAACATTCTCTAGATTGTGTTGTTCGTGTTTCTTGAATTATCTTTCAACCAGAGCTTTTGAGTTTTGGATCAGTGGTATCAGATTGATTTGTCTTTAGAGTGTATGATCCTGAGGATGAGGTCAGATAATAGGAAGCTCAGGTGGAAAATAGAACCAATAAACTATCCACCATTCACTCTAAATGACTTCAAATGGTGGACAACACTGAGACATCTGATCCTTTCAAGGAAATGGTGAATTAAGCCCTCCAACAACAACAAGCACATAAGCTACAACAATTCACTCAAATTCTCCAAAAAATCTCGATGGGAAATTTTGGCTCCTTATCTGCACCCCGACATCCTTTTAGTGCCCCAAAAACTTTCAAGGTTCAAGTGAATTTTGATATCCCTACATTTTAAGGAAAAATCAATGCTGATGTGGTAGAAAATTGGTTCGATCAATTGTCATATTATTTTTCTATAAATAAATTCACCGATAAAAAGAAGATCACTTTTGCTCTTTTGAAAACATCATTGCCGGTCAAAAACTGGTGGGAAGTGTACAAAAAGAGATTCAGTGCAGATGATATTGGCCTTGAGGTAGAGCCTACCTGGGATGATTTCATAGAAGCTGTAAAGGAAGAGTACTACCCCATTGGAGCATATGATGATCTGTATATAGAGTGGCAATAACTTCACGAAGGTAAGGAACAGTCTATTCAAGATTACATTGACATTTTTCATTCTCTATCTATGAGATTGTGCATCCAAGAAAGTGAGAAACATAAGGTTCTCAAATATAATTGCGGACTAAAATGGTATATATGGGGAGAAATGGAACTCTTCAATTTGGAAACCCTCAGTAAAGTGTACAAGTTCGCAGTGAAGATTGATTAGAAGCATGGAAGATTGAATATGAAGAGTCAACCTTCAAAATGGAAAAGTGATAAAGAAGGTCAAACATGAGGTGAAAATAGGAAGCAAAAAGAAGGAAAGACTGGGAAGTGGTGTGATTATCATAATCTGGAACTTACTCCAAAGAAGAATGTCAAGCCATCAAGTCCCTACTTTCTGAGTCATAATCCTCAACATCTACTAGTCGACCTCATATATACCCTATAATTGAAGAGGTTAAAGAAGAGATTATAGATGTTGAGCCTGAAGCCATTATTGCTTCATCAAAGGCCCACGAGGAGAGGCTAGATGACATGAAAAGGTTGTTTCACTCTAAATTATGGGTGAAAGGTAAGCTTATGCATTTCATTCTTGATAGTGGAAGTCAAAAGAATTTAATCTCTGCTAATGTTGTGAAAATCTTAAATGTGTCCATGAAACCTCACCCAAAGCCATACAGTATTAGATGGTTGAGTCCAGGGAGAAACCTCTATGTCACCCACCAATTTCTTCTCTCATATGCAATAAAACCTTTCCAAGATGAGGTCTTATGTGATGTGGTCAATCTAGATGTTTGTGATGTATTCTTTGGTCAGCCATTCATGTATGATCGACATGGCATCTATGAATCAAGAAATCAAAGGATCACTCTCACTCTTGGAACATGACATTATAAGGTGCCAGAGGTACCACCTTCTACATTTGTCTCTTTGATTAGTGCCAAGAAATTTGTTCTCATGGTGGTCAAGCCACAAGAATCCAAAAGGGCTGATGTTACAGCCCTGACTACACAAATAATACAAAAATAGAAGAAAATAGATACCAAGTTGAAGAAGCTCATGGCCTTCCATCAATAGACTGATGGTCAGATAGAAATGGTGAACAATCGGGCCAAGCACAGTTCTATAAATCATAGTCCATTCCATGTATGCATCAGGAATCAAATTAAAATACAACTACCACACGTGATGACAAATATTGATGCAATGGGGACCATTTCTTCTCAATGAGGGAGGAATGATTTGGGAAATAATTTAGGTGATGGGTTCACCCCAATTGATGATGAAACTTTTGGGAGCCATAACTTTTGCACCGTATCTCCAATTGACTCACCGTTTGAATTGTTGAAAAGCAAATATGATGGGAATGTCATTTGATAACATAGATATTTGATCAATAGATTTTAACTCCCAAAAACCCAATGGAACTATCTTAAATTTCAATTTTAGTAGTGCAGCCTAAAAATAGTAAGTTTCTAAAAATAGTAATTCCTCGAATTCTATATTGTTGTAAATCATGGAATTTGAACCACTCAATCTCCCTCAAGATTGGTGACCTTCCACATCCTACTCACACCTTAAAAACATGTATAAATTAAGATGTAACTTGAAATGGAAATTAGACATCTCTTCTTAGAGATAGGCATATGTTTGGGTCTACAAATTTGATCAATAAGACATCTCTTCTCAGAGATAGGCATATGTTTGGGTCTACAAATTTGATCAATAAAACATCTCTTCTTAGAGATAAAATTATTTCAATTGTTTTGTTCTTGTTTCTTAAATTATCTTTCAACCAAAGCTTTTGAGTTTTGGATCACTAGGGACTGGTATGATGGTTTGAGTGTTTTGCAGCTATGTTGGGTGAATATATGCAGATAATAAGGAATTTTGCCTTAGTGATTTTTTTATATTTTTTCTTGCTTTATAATATTTATCACCTCCCTTGTAAATGAACTTTGGATGGATTTTTATAGGAAAGTATTAGTCATGGGTTAGATGCATTCATGTTAGGCTGACATAATAAAGGATAAGAATCAAATGAAAATGATCATTTGGGATCAAAATGCAAATGGATAGGAACACCAAAAATGGGACACCCTAGGGTCTGATGCTATAGTATATGTATGACACTCCTATAATATAAGCTCAAGACTTGGGGGATTAGGATTGGCCTAAGAAATATAGCTTGGCTAAGGTGGAATGATCATTTGAAAGGATTTAGGTAAATGGCAATGAGCAAAAAGGTATCTATAAGGGTCACAAGAGTATGCAAAAAGGATTTATAGATAGGGTATCACAATCCATACTCAAAATACTAATTTAGACATTTTATATGACTACATTCCCCCCATTTATTTTAGTGATGTAGTAAAGTGAAATACTAAGATAAAGGAAAAATAAAAAATGTACCTTAACTTACCTGCAAGGGTGAAGCCCATGAAGATGTGTGATGTTGAGTATGCATAGAGAGAGCACATTAAGAAGCATAGATCTGAAAGAGAAAAAAGGAATAGGTTAGTTCTTATTAAACATGATATGTCTAAAATAAGAACATTAAAAAATGTTGGGTAAAAGAGAGAGGAAGAGAAAGGAATGAATACACCTCACTAGGCATGCAAACCAATACAAAACTTATTGTGATTATGAGTGATTTTGGGTATATGTTGTACCAAGAGTAATATTATGAATAGAGCTGAGTGCTCAATTCCTTAAGGGTGGCTTAAGAATACAAATTTTATCCCTTTGGCTCTAGTATTACCCACTAAGTGAAGCTATGTGATCATGCATATGTTAATTGATGTTTGGACTATGTGTCGAATCCCTCTTAGTAGGTGGCTCAAGAATACAAAGGCTAGCTAGTCCTTTGGCTCCATCATTGTCCTCTAAGTGAATCTATGAGCTGATAATAGTATGAATGTGTGTCATATGCGATGGATTCTGAAGCCCATGAATGCTCTATAATATAACAATGTGACATGCATAGCTGAATGTGTAATGAGAACTAAGCCAATCTTGGCCACTCTAAAAGGTGAAGATTATGCTTGTATGAAAGCCACTTTGAAACTAAGGATTAGTATTATATGAAATTCACTCTAAAATGATGCCAACCACCTATAGATGGAATAAGGCACGTAAAATTAGAAAGAAATGAAGGCAAATTCACTATGCACATTACCCTCAATCACTGGTGTCTGTAACATGGATTATAATCTACAAGTTGTATCAACTACCCAATCTAAAATTTGAAGCAAGAGACATCATGCTATGTATGATAACCCTATATCTGGATTCTCTGATTAAAATTTCACTAAAACTACCCAATCTGAATGAAACTATAGCTAACAAAACTATAATTGAACTTATATTTCTGTCTATTTCTAGAAAATCTAGGTTTTCTGCTATTAGACAAGAGCACTAAAAACATGACACTTTATTATTCGGTGCTATAGTCCAAGTATGGCACTCTTATCCTTTATTGATTCTGATCATTGTTATATATTTTTCACTATCTTTCTAGTCTGTTTTGCTTGGTTTGGGTTCTGAATGTTGTTTTAAGTGTTCTAAAAACTAATTTTTTGATTGGTAGGAGGCTCTGATCTTTGTGACAAAATCCTTGTTTGTTACCCCCTCTTTTGAGGGTAGGAATGATGACCTTGAAATGATTAACCTTAGAAGAAAGAGACCTACAAGTTTGTTATGTTGTAAACTACATGATATAGCAATGAAAATATAAAAGATGTCTCAAGATATAACATAGTTTGTATTGGAGACTGTTAAATCAATAGGGGTATGACTAGATAGATGTAACAATGTAACAACATGTGTATTATATTGAATTAAACTAGAAATATGAGTTGTTAGTTGTTATTTATTAGTTTTCAAGGAAATATGGATCACGATGTCTATCATGGCATCCAAGAAAGCAAAATAATACATGATGTGGTTCACAGAATTGCAAACAATTAAGAAACAAACAAGCACAAAAGGAAAGAAATAAGAAGCACACAAAAGTGGTAAAGGGACCAAGAAAATAAGGGACATGTGCACATGTCACTAAGACTAGTAAATAAATCATACAAGGCATGCTCAAATTCCCACATACACATACAATGAAAATAAACAAGGTTGGCATGAGGGCCACAAGCATTAAAATAGTATATAAAAAGGACATTGGCAAAGATTATAAGGCACACACAAGAGACTACATAGGAACTGAGAAATTCAATCACATATAAGCTAAGCAAAGTAAGAAAGGAAAGTATGTAAATGTTGGAAATACTATCACATCTAACTGATCAAAGCAAGAAGTGAAAGTATGCAAAACATGTAGTACAAGACTAGGTAGATGCTAAGAAATACACAAGTGCTATATACTAGTAAATGTTGATAAAGTAATTTATGTAAGCTAGTAAATAATTTACATCATCAAGATAACTAGAGTGTGTGGTGTCGAAATGACATAACCTGGATGGTGTAGTAATGTAGAAGATGCCCCTAATGGGTAGATATGTTGATGTATGTTCTGAATGTAGAAGTAGGATATGCCCTCAATGGGTAGAGTGAAGCAATCAAGGATCTGGGTGTCACTACATAGACTTAAAGCATATCAAGTGAAGCATGGTAATGTAGATAAATTGACAAACAATAGTATAGAATAGAAAAATATATGTCTAGCATGGTAGTAGAAATGTAAAGCATAAATAATGCATACAGTTAAAATGTTTTTGGTGTTTTGAGTTATTTGATTTTTTTTGTATTTTGACATGTTATATTATTTTTGGTATTTTCGAAATAATCTATGTACAAAAAATAAAAAATAAACTATGTACAAGCAAGAAAAGAGAAATTATGTACAAGTAAGATAAGAAGAAATGATATTAATAGATGAGTCTAATGAGAAACTCCCTATCATTATGTCCTATATCAAGGAAAGGGATCGTGCATGATCATGAAGCATGATGGTAGAGCTAATTCTATGACTCTTAAAGTTGTGTATGCTATAAATGCTTTGAAATATCTATAGAGGAAATTGACTATGTGGTTGGTCTATAACTTTGAGAAGTGGATGCCACTATAGGGATCTTAAAGACCCATCTCATAGTAGAAAAATCTCTCTAAAAGTGTGCTCTATGTTTAGAGGAATGAGAACTCAATGAGACTCCCTAGGTGTGAATACTATAGCTAGAAATTGTCTAGAGTCTTGATACTATGGTTAATCTAAAAGAGACATTTGTGGAAGTGTATGACCTCTCTATGCTGGTGAGGGAAGCCCTAGTTGTGTCTAAATCTCAACTGGAGGAAGAACTATAACTGGTAGAGGAGCCAAATATGCTGACTACAAAGTAGAAGATAGCTCTAAAGTGGGGAGTGGTAACTCAAATGAAACTCCTTTGATTGTAAAAACATGATTAGTGTGAATGAATTTCATGCATCTGTGAACTATAGAATGTATTGCAAATTTTTTTTGAATCCATGGTCAACCAAGAAACATATCAAAGATTCCTACACTAGGAACTATACTCAATGGTGTGGTCATAGGTGTTAGACGAACCTGTAGAGAAAGTAAAATCTCACCGAATGAACTATGTATGTTCTTACTGAATCCATTGATAAATGTGTTCATCGAAGTAATATCCTACTCTGAATATTCCAAATTATGAAGTAATTTTAGATTCCACATGTTTAGATTGGATCTATTATATATGAGAGCACTATGAATGAGATGGTGATCAATGTAAGCTCTGATAAAAAGTGCATGGTAATCTAAATCATCCTCAACTATCTCCTACTCTGAGAAGGAGATCAAATGTCTATTTAGGACTCTGGATTTATACACACCAATCATGTTGCTCAAAGGATGTGACACAACTGAAGGTGCCTGATATGTAGCTAGTGGAAGGTGTACATGATATGCATGGTGAACACCTGATGTATCCCTTGTCTCTTGTTTAGAATGTTATGGGAAGGGATTTGATAAAAAAATTAAAGCCTTTTCCTTTGTTTTCTTATCCTGAGGAGGCTCAACTAGAGTGTCAAGATCAATAAGGTTACCATCTATCAATTTATATATTGTGTTTCAAACTAATGCATCTATTTTTTTGTGGCTTGGTGCCCTGTGAAAATCATAAATTGCATTCTAATCATATCCATGTGGAAGAGGATTTATTGTGTTAACTTTCCAAATAAGAGGGAGAGATATGACATTACATTCCAAATGCTACTGTAAGACTCTAGTTGGAGATACTGGTAAATTGGTGAAGGCTCGCTAAGGAGGTGTTAATAAAACTACTCATTAAGGGGGATCTGAAGCCACATTAACTATGGGTTAATGTTTACTTTTGCTATTATTAAAATTTAATTTATATGGGACTTTATTGTTACTCTTGTTTTTTATTTCTGATATGCTTGTGTACTTGAGTTTGTTGATTGAAATTAATTTGACTTCCCTTTCCTTTTGTGTATGACATAACTCAATGAAGGAAGAGAATATTTTGGACATTATTTACTCATGCAAAGTTGGATAAATACTTTGTTTGAAGAGATCCTATAATTCTTGATCAGGTATGGGGCTAGTCATTTTAGCCAAGATAGTCTTATATCGAAGAACATAATCTATGAGATGCTTAGTTGACCTTTATGTCTTTTGTGCAACTTGGGAATAAGAAACCTTGTCACCTATGTTAATGCTAAAATGGGATAGGAACATGTCAGTTAATAGATTGAATTCATTGAACGATTGATTCATTAGACTATAAAACCATTGTAGAGCATAATCCTTTAAACTCCATGGAGATACATTGGTAAATAACTAGTCATTTGGCACATAGTCCAAGCATGTTGCATACAAAGATCTCAAGTGTGTCTCTAGATCACCCTTGCCATCATATAGAGTGAGCTTGGGTTGAATAAAACCTAGTGGCAAGGGTGTAGAAGTAATATGGTGTGCCAATGGTGTATGAAGTAGAGCAAAAGAATCAAAGGCCTTTGTGGTATAGAGGCTCCTTTCTCAAGATGTAGCACCTTAGATTGAAGATATTTTATCTCTTACATGAGGTCAACCACATCAAGAGACAAATATTTACTAGTCATAACTAGTGGTGCCTCATAGGAAGGTTGGGCTATTATAGGGGCTTGTTGAGACATAGTTGCCCCTATAGTGTCATTTGTAACTAGTTCTTCTATGGTTTGAGAAGATTTGCCATTTTTTTATTTTTTTTTCTTCTTGTAGTATTTTAAGCATATCATCTTGTGTGATATCCCCTTCAAACAGGGAATATATATAAACTCATAAAGCTCTGATCACAGATACAAACTTGCAGAATAGATTCAAATAAGCATACACAAATCACAGTATAATCTCTCAATAGCAAATAAAGATCTCATTACTTGTTCTTCTAGACGATTACACGATTGAGTCTCTGTTATACAAAATAAAGAATATTAAAATCCTGGTCTTAAAACCCTGGCTTTTGCTAATTTGGCAATGAAAACTAGATCTGGAAGTGTCTCGGCCTTTCTGTGTCGACACACAGGCGCCGTCGTCAGTCGATATCTCACTGACGTCGGTCGCTGTCGGTTGGCTTTCTGTCGACGTCGGTCTTCAGTCGACCAATGTCGGTCACTAGAAGCCCTTTCTCTGCCGATGTCGGTGCCTGAACAGCTCTAAACAGACCTGTACGGACATGGTACGGCCGCCAACCTATCTCTTCTTAACCCCTGATTGCTGAATAGCCTGATCTCACGAATATAGATTCTAACACAAGATCTATCTCTGTATAACTTATTGGATCAAAACTAAATAAAGAAAATACCTAGAAAGCTCTGTGATAAACTTCTGTGTGAAGTTATCTCTCAACCCTGGAATTTTGTGATAACTTCTGGATGAAGCTATCTCTCAGATCTGTATCTCTGTGATAACTTCTGGATGAAGCTATCTCTCAATTTGGCAATAAATCAGCTGATATCTCACAGCCTCTAAATCACACACAATGAAGAGGGAATGTTCTCCACTGTAATAGAATCTTGGAACCCTTGGCTCAGTCTTCACAGAAGAATTTCTTCAAAATCAATATCAATAATCTATGCATACCTGAACAATGGCCTCCATGAGAAACCCTTATACCCTCAAAAAGATGTGCTTGCCCTAATTAGGGTTTTCTTAAATTAGAATTAGGGTTTCTAATTAAAAATAGGCTAAATAATTAATATTTGATTAAATCAATCAAATATTAATATCTCCCTCAATACATGTCAGATCCTCGAACCGATCAAAGCTAGTGAATCTGGAAGTGATTCCGCACATGACCATACCAAAATAAAGGTGCTCCGCTGCATATACAATATCCCTAAAAAGTAGGAGCTCAGACCAATTGTGTCCGAAAGAGCTCGAATGAAAACCAAATGTAGAAATCATGTGAATCAAAGTCAAGCCAAGCTCCATTATGACCCTCTATCCATCTTATTAGCCTACGAAGGTCGCATAATAGGCTAATCGTCAAGACTGTCAATGTCCAGGAAAAAGGGGACATGACAATCCACCCCTCCAGAAATTGCTTGACCCCAAGCAATCTCGAAACAATGAACTACTCAATCCACCCGGATCCCAAGGAAAAAGTTGTGTAACATCCATCATGTCACCAATCAACCCATGTGAATGAATCATCAACATCAACATCATCAACAGTATCAAAATCAATAACTAAAAAACTGCACTCGACACCCAAACAACTATCTGAAGACCAACCGTAGATGTCGGTAGAAGAAACCACTCTGAGGGACTCAAGCCAACTAAAATATCAACTCTGTCAAAATTCAAGTCCCTATCTAACTGATACTCACACCCAACTGGACCGTGGATATGACAATCATTGGTACTTGAGTCACTGACACCAAAACTAATCTCTAGATGCAAAGAAAAATAAGGAGCATACCTCACCGTATGATGCTGGTAAGAACCCCCAAACTCTGCTACTGGCACACTATTGCCAAACTGGGACTCAATGGATGGCTCCAATCTTGGCTCAACAAACATCACCTCAACATCCCTGTAAGGTAATATAGTAGAAAGGGTTCGTAAAATCTCCTCACCCAATCTGCTAATAGCACTAGAACCTCAGACAAGAACACCTTTTGTCATCTTATGTGAGTCCAGATGAACACCTGCACTATCCATCAAATACTCCATGAAGGGTTCAGTACAGTAGAAATTATATGTGGAAGCATCAACATACTCCCCCACACACCCCAACTGATCTCTCTGTAAAGGTGGCACAACCAACTGTACCACACTGTCATCCGTGTAAGAATAATCAATCTGGTGACTCGACTCTACTGGCATCTCAAACTCATCAAAATCAAGTACTCCCAAATTCTGAATATGTGTATCAGCCTCAGCAATATGCTCCTCAGCAACAACTGCAGGAATGTACTCATCACCAACCACCTCAATATACAAATGATCATCCATACTCTGTAAATCAACGTCAAAGCTCATATCAACAGATAGAGTATCAACAACTATAGCATCACTGTCTAACTCTTCCATACAGAAAGAAATAACCGGTGAAACTAAGTTCTCAAAACTGTCCACTCCATTCTCCTGAGTATCATCTACAATAATAGGATCCTGGGACTCTGCTACAATCTCTGCCATAGTTGAGAGATCATCAACCCTCAGTGCACTAACATCTGAGCCCACCTGTACACTCTGAGTGCAAGCATCTAACTCATCATCATCTTCACTATATCCTATCTCATAATCATAATAATTATGGGACATGCTGCTCTCTCATCTAAGTGATCTGTAGTGCTCTCTCCTCAGCTTGACAAAATGATCAAAGGTCATCCTCTCTTGAACATGAGGAGGTAATAAGTCCCACTCATCATTCGCTGTCATATACCGTGCGGGTTTATTTTTGGATGTAGGATATGAAAGAATTTCATTCATCCTCTTCTGAGTTGCTTCTAAATGCTTCAAACTGTGTTCCAGCTTCTTCATATCATTGTCCCACTGTTTCTGAGTATATGAAGGCATCATGATACTTTGCTGATTCAATCTACCCAAACTACCCAACAGGATGGCAAGACATTAGCTCTGATACCACTGTGAAGTCCCTTACTTAGGGGCTCTTTTCTTCCTACAAATGCTCTGATACCACTGTGATATCCCCTTCAAACAGGGAATACATATAAACTCATAAAGCTCTGATCACAGATACAAACTTGCAGAATAGATTCAAATAAGCATACACAAATCATAGTATAATCTCTCAATAGCAAATAAAGATCTCATTACTTGTTCTTCTAGATGATTACACGATTGAGTCTCTGTTATACAAAATAAAGAATATTAAAATTCTGGTCTTAAAACCCTGGCTTTTGCTAATCTGGCAATGAAAACTGGATCTGGAAGTGTCTCAGCCTTTCTGTGTCGACACACAGGGGCCGTCGTCAGTCGATATCTCGCCGACATCGGTCGCTATCGGTCGGCTTTCTACCGAAGTCGATCTTCAGTAGACCGATGTCGGTCACTGGAAGCCCTTTCTCTGCCGATGTCGGTGCCTGAACAGCTCTGAACAGACCTGTACGGACGTGGTACGGCCGCCAACCTATCTCTTCTTAACCCCTGATTGCTGAACAGCCTGATCTCACGAATATAGATTCTAACACAAGATCTATCTCTGTATAACTTATTGGATCAAAACTAAATAAAGAAAATACCTGGAAAGCTCTGTGATAAACTTCTGTGTGAAGTTATCTCTCAACCCTGGAATTCTGTGATAACTTCTGGATGAAGCTATCTCTCAGATCTGTATCTCTGTGATAACTTTTGGATGAAGCTATCTCTCAATTTGGCAATAAATCAGCTGATATCTCACAACCTCTAAATCACACACAATGAAGAGGGAACATTCTCCACTACAATAGAATCCTGGAACCCTTGGCTCAGTCTTCACAGAAGAATTTCTTCAAAATCAATATCAATAATCTATGCATACCTGAACAATGGCCTCCATGAGAAACCCTTATACCCTCAAAAAGATGTGCTTGCCCTAATTAGGGTTTTCTTAAATTAGAATTAGGGTTTCTAATTAAAAATAGGCTAAATAATTAATATTTGATTAAATCAATCAAATATTAATATCTCCCTCAATACATGTCAGATCCTCGATCCGATCGAAGCTAGTGAATCGGGAAGTGATTCCACACATGACCATACCAAAATAAAGGCACTCCGCTGCATATACAATATCCCTAAAAAGTAGGAGCTCAGACCAATTGTGTCCGAAAGAGCCCGAATGAAAACCAAATGTAGAAATCTTATGAATCAAAGTCAAGCCAAGCTCCATTATGACCCTCTATCCATCTTATTAGCCTACGAAGGTCGCATAATAGGCTAATCGTCAAGACTGTCAATGTCTAGGAAAAAGGGGACATGACATCTTGTATATTAGGATGTTTAGTTAAAAGATCTTGAAGTTCCCTCTTATCAGTTTCATCAAAATCGGTATACTATGCCACTGTTAAAGTCATAAAAAAATTGAAAATGGATAGAATTTTTTGTAATAAATTGTAATAAGAAAAATTTGATGGAAGGAAAGTACTTAATAAAGGAAATTTATAGTCCAAAAAATAGAAAAATGGAATATTCATAAAAAGGATATGAATTTGACCAACATGTAAGGTGATACCTCAAGAAGCAAAGGAATCTAGTAAATTCAACTAGGGTTTGAAATAAATAATTTTTAAAAATTAATATGGTAAATTCTAAAAATTAAATGTGAATTTATAATTTAAATATACAAGAAAAAAATATAATGATACTAGAAAAATCAGCAAGGAATTTTCCCTAGGGTTTCTAGGGGTTTTGTGTGCAAACAAAGTAAATTAGGCTCACCAAATGATTTAAATGTTTTAAGAATAATAGAGTTTTATTCCTAATTTAGATAAAGGTATAGGTTAATAAATTAGTAAATAATATTAAAAAAATTACAATCCTAATTTGTACAATTTATCTATCTTTTTTACCTTTCTAAAATTAACAATGAATAAGGAGAAAATACAACTTATCTAGAGATAGGCTAAGACAAATGATATAGGGTATAAAGCTCATTGTGCAAGACTAGGACAGTGTCACAAATAAAAATATGGATTTCATTTGTCAAAAGGATAGGAGCATAAAAAACATGACACTTTGGGGTCTAACGTTATTGTCCACTCCTACCGCTATTGTTCAAACTGATCATAGAGACTTGAGCTTTTTGTGGTCTTTCCACTATTCCTATGTGAGCCTGCCTATTAAATATTGAGTTTTGAATGTCGATTTATCTCTATAGAGAGATGATTTAATCTTCAAACCCTAACCCTCCATCATACTTGATAAAATATGATTTGAATCAATTAGAGAAATAGAGGGGCTAATGTGTAATATGCACTAAACATGTAATCCACACCCCTTGTGTGGTCACACTGCCTACATACCAATACTTTGAAGAAGGATCAAGGTATATGTGGTTCTCCCACTTGATGTGCTTTGTGAAATAGTATGATATAGACGCAAAAATGCCAAATTTAGAGTGCTTGAGGTGGTTAGGGACTAATATGATGGTTTGAGTGTGCTTATAGTTGTGTTGGGTGACTATATGAAGAGAATAGGGAAGTTTGCCTTAGTGCTTTGTTTGTATTCTTTCTTGCTTTGTAATATTTGTCACCTCCCTTGTAAATGAAATTTAGATGGGATTTTAGAGTAAACTATTGGTCATGGGTTAGATGTATTCGCACTACGCTGACATAATTAAGGATAGGAATCAAATGAAAATGACTGTTTGGGCTCATAATCTATATGGATAAGAGCACCAAAAATATTACACCCTAGGGTTTGACACTATAGTCTAGGTATGGTGCTCCTATCCTATAAGCTTGAGACCAGTAGGATTAAGATTGGATTGGGAAATACATCTTGGCTGAGGTGGAATGACCATTTGGAAGGCTTTGGGTGACTAGAAATGAACAAAAAGGTGTCTAAAAGGATCACAAGATCATGAAAAAAGGAGATATGGATAGGGTATCACAAGCCACACTAAAACTACCAATTTGAACATTTTACATGGCTTCAATGCCAAATTAGTTTACATGTGGAAACATAGGTCATAATGTTGACCCACACACACCCATCCACTCCTTTATGCTAATATTATTGTAATTAAGTCCTTTATAGGCCAAAAGTGTCACAAAAAACCATTTTCACTTATGACCAAGGTAAATGCAAATAATTTTAGTCACATTTATTCATGATCACCCCTTTTTATTTGAATTTAGGAAAAAAGGGTGTGGTTTTTACAACATAAGTCATATTATGACCCATGCATATATAGCCACCAATTTATACTTATTTTATTTCTTAGTAGTCCCTTATATGACAAAAGTGACATGATAAAACTATATCCACTTACAACTAGGGAAATGCAAATAATTTAAAGAAATTTTGTGCATGATCACCTCAATTCACTTCAAATTGAATCCAAAGTGGTGTGATTAGGGTAGCATAAGTTGTATTTGTGAACCACACACACCCAAACACCCCTTTATGTGGATTTCACTAGATATTAAGTCCCTCGTATGTAAGAAACCACACAAAGACACCCTATCCACTTGTGACCAGGATAAATGTATATTATTTCAGACATATATGTGTGTGATCACATAAATTCACTTTAAAATCAAGCCAAATTGGTATTATTAGGGAAACATGTGTCACAATGGTGACCCACAAATATTAAACCACCCCTTTATGTCATTTTTCCTTAAGATTATGGGGATTATTAGCTAAAATTAACACAACAAAACTATGTGGTTTCTTATTTAAACTATGAATACACGAGATTACTAAATTCTACTTTAAAATTAGCACAAGACATAAATTCCATGTGTGTGTGTGTGTGCATGTGCATGTGTGTGTGTGTGTGTGTGTGTGTGTGTGTGTGTGTGTGTGTGTGTGTGTGTGTGTGTGTGTGTGTGTGTGTGTGTGTGTGTGTGTGTGTGTGTGTGTGTGTGTGTGTGTGTGTGTGTGTGTGTGTGTGTGTGTGTGTGTGTGTGTGTGTGTGTGTGTGTGTGTGTGTGTGTGTGTGTGTTTGTGTGTGTGTGTGTGTGTGTGTGTGGGACTAAACTATAGGTAATATGCCTCTATCATGTCATGTGTATATATGAGATATACACACATGAGATAAGTCATCTATGAGTCATGAGCTATAATTTTTGTCTTGAGACAAGAGATAACTAGTTAGTTTATTTGGGTGGATAGCCTTGGTATTCTACTGATTCTAACATTGATGTCTTGGTATGGAAGCAACTCTATCTTAGAAAAAAAATTATTAACAAACCAAGTCCCTTAGTTCTCCCATAGATATGGTTGATGTTAGTATTGATTAAATGGATGGTCTAATGGAATCACATTATTCAATTTAATAAGGGAGGTAAATCTAATATGTTGGGTCACCCACATTACCACACTAGTCTATATAGTTTTATTTAATGGCATCACATTATTCAATAGACCTAACACACCAATGTAACCCATACTTAACAAAACCCATTCAGTGATGTTGAGCAATCGAAACTAACTATCATATCAATAGAGAAAGCATTATACATCACATCATGGTACCCACACTCTTTCCATTATCAATCAAATCAACATAATATTACTATAGATATGAGATCGACCTATTCTATGATATGGCTATGTACTTTAACACACACATAATACATGCCATGATAGGCATCATACACATTGGGTCACTTTGGTCATTCCATACATATTAGATGTGTAATTTAGTAGTAGTGATCATTGATATACTTATTCAATAATTAATAAACTCATTCAATGGATAAAATGAAATAGATATAACCAATATCAATGATAGACCTTAGGCCCTATATCTACTCACTCCTAGTTTTGTAGTGTTGGTGGACCAACATACTAGTGCACCCATCCCATGTTGAACTAAATAAAATGATGTAATTGGACCATCCATTTAACTAGTAGGGTATGTGCATGGAGTTGGGGGATAATTTTGTGAACATTTCTCCTAACGCCTATATGTTATGTCTATAATGCATACATGTTATGGCCATAATGCGTATGCATTAGTTAAATTTAGGCTCAAAAAATTTGAGACATAACAAATATGCATTATGAAGGCATAATGCGTACATTTTATGTCTTCATAACACATACACATTATGAGCTCTAGGAATAGTACCAATAATGTGTACACATTATTTTCATTCTTCCTAATGCTAAAAAAGTGTACGAATTACAATTTAAATTAAAAAAACATAAAAAAAGCCCATCTGTAGGCCATAACATTTCATTCTAAATTTCCTTCTTGGTCGATGTTTCCCTTGCCCAAACCAAAATTGCATTTTACTTGGAGGAGAAAAAACACACCTCAATCCCCTGATACCTCTCTAACTAAACAATTCCACCATGGAAGGGAGGTAAGTAATAAAAAACCAAACAAATTAACAATAGATTTTGATAATTTATTTAATTTGCATTGTTTGATTGCTAAATCCTTATTAACAACCTATTCCACTACAAGAGACTAGCATGTTAACCAAATTATTAACCCTCCTCCTAACCCTCTACATAATCTTTCTCTAGTTCTTCAAGATCCCCCAAGTAGTTAGAGGGATCTAGATGCACATATAGTGAAAAAAATTAGAAACTAAATACACAATTAGGAGAATGAGGGACCACACATAGATCAAAACCCACCACACGTATTTGGCCAATAACCAAGAGTTATTATTAGGTCAATTTGACTCAATAATGAGTTAAATTGATAGATGGGAACATATAGAGATAGATGTAGGGATTACTATGTTAACAAATTGTTAGCACGTGAGGTGAAGAACAAAGACATATCAAAAGAGAAAATTTATGCCTTATTCATCAACGTTAAGAACCAATGGACCTTTTCCATTAAGCACTAAACATTATCCAATCCATTGATGCTAACACAATTTGATCCAAAACAACTTTTGAGACAAAAATAAATGTGTATAATAGAGTTGTATTCCATGATTTATGAATAGGCCCATCCACTATCATATATATTATCCCTATCTAATTATCTAATTATTATTAGTCATCAACAACATTTAAATATTAGAGTAATAGTATTTCCATAGTCCATTATATTGCTATGAATGCTTCTGGATATAACTGTGTGTGCACTTTTAATTTCTAAAATGT
>JARHVA010001102.1:112500-147500 GCA_037957365.1 Torreya grandis | reverse complement strand
ATCGCATCACTTTATCCATGATGTTCTTTTTGTGGTGTGTATATCATGACACAGTCCACTTTAAAATAAAACTATAAAAATTATAAATGTGAACTAAATAAGTATAAATAAATGTATATCATGATAAATAGATAAGTGTAAACATGTAAAAGTAGTCAAAGTTTTTTTTGATGCTATGGAAACATAATGTATATGTGTTGTAACATGTATGCATTATGTCTAGTTTGAGTTCATAAACCATGTCTTTTGGCTTAGAATGGATTTGATTCTTGAACCAAAGGCTTCGACCTATCAAAACATAGCCAAAACTTAGAGTTTTGAAGGAAAAATACAATTAAACTTCTATCACTAAATAAATTATAAATTTCAGCAAAAAAATTAATAAAATTATTACCACTATGACAAGCATGCTCTCCTCTTTCTAAATATATGATTTTTATAATTTTTGGATTATTTTAAGGTTTCAATCTAAGTTAATTTATATCTATATATTTTTTAGGCCACTACATACTAAAAATATACATGCCTATATATGTTTACATATCTTTTTTTTATTTATCCAAATGCAAAATAAATTATATGGTTATAAACTAGGCCTAATTGTGCACAGATTCAAAAAAAAAAAAAAAATCATTTTTTGAGATAGCAAGGGCGGCCGCACGGCTGACTATCTATTTTTTTGTCAATTTCTAAGATCTATGTAAATGTAAAATTACTTTAAAAAAATATTCATTGAAAAATTAGGAAAAAAAAAGGTTACAAACTAGATGATCTTATCTAAATTTTTACCATTTTTTTAAATACTATTAAACTATGCTCAAAAAATTAGGGGCCACATGACTGAATATCTACTTTGTTTTCCTTAAAAGAAGGAGGTCCTATTCAAATTTAAGATGGTTGACCTAGTAATACTTAACTATTTTTAAAAAATATAGTTTTAGAAACTAGAATGAAAATGGTACATTTCATGTTGTTACACCATCCTCAAATTTTGAGTGTAGCCATCTCAAATTATCGAAAAACGTTTAGGTTTCTCAATTTTCATGAAAAACATATTCATGGGTAGGCCCCTTTTTATCCCCCAACTTTTTGAACTTACACACAAAAAATAAAAAGAAGAAGATAGAATAAGTAGAGAAGCAAGCTCAAAATATAAATTTGTTTGGGTAAGAATATTTCTAGCTCATTACTATATATGCACTTTGATCTTCAACTTGTGCTAATTTCAACTTTTAGATTCTAAATTTCTACACCTATGAAACAATTCCATCTTATTTTAAAATCATGGTATTAGCTAATCATATCAGCGAGGTGTTTTTATCCTCACATGATTAATTTGATTTGAATAATTTTGTGATACTTTTTATAAATTTGTTGAGAGCACAATGAATGTTGCTTGCCTTGTTCATTGATTCCACATTGAAAGTTTTTACTCCAAACAACTCGTATTTTTTCATTTTTTAAAATTTCTCTTTCAATTCTATCTCTATGCAAGGTTTATTTTCATCCTATTTGAGTAGCTAACAATGTATGCACCATATGTCTATGTAAATATCATATTTCATATCATCACAACTTTTGTTCTACATACACAATGCTTCCTATGCATCTTCAAGCCCATTTATTTGATGTTCAACAAAATGTGACCACAATAAGAAATTATTTTCTTCATATGTTCTAAAGACACCTTTAGATATTAAAACTTTCTCATATACATGATCCATGAAATTCAAGTATCTAATATGACCTTTCCAAATCCCTAACTCCTCCACTATTTTTATCTCTGAGGATACTTTGTCTTTTTTTATTGTTAGAAGTCCATAGCAATTTATTCTATCATAAATGAATTTTAATGAGTCAATTAGGAGGTGTTTAACCCATGTCTCCATTACCTTGCCATGACTTTTGTATTTTAAAATGTTGTCAATTAATTCTTTATTGATGTCCTCCACTAGAAAAGTTTATAGGATTGATTCCAAGGGAGTGACATTCAAACTTAAGAACACTTTGATGTATGTGTAAATTGTATGTACTTCGTATTCAAGTCATTCCTACATATGCTTCCATTTCTCTGTCTCTTTATAAATATTATAGTAGAATATTCAAAATATTGAATATCACCCTCTTCACTTGACTCTCCAAAAGGGATTATAATTAAGTTATAATCAGCCAAACTTATATATTCATCATTTTTATTAGATAGAGGCTGGGAAATATCCATGAACTGTGCATCATAAGGACCTAACACTAGCCTTAAAATTACTTGATATTGTTTTATTGGAAGGCCTTGCAAGATATTTTCCACTACATTAAAATTAGACATAACATATTTAACTATTATTTTATTCATGCTTACCAAATGTTGGACCCAGGTTAAAGGTATGTTGTTTGAGGAATTGATCAATTGGGTGGTAGGAGAAATGATAAAATCCACTACAGTATTAGGTTACTAAGGAGTTAAATACCCAGGTGGAGGTATAAGTGGATGAGTTGGAGATAGAAAATGAGGGGGAAATGGAAAATGAGGAGGAGATGAAGTGTGAGTAGTTAGAGATGGTAAACATGTGGTGGTAGGAGTAGAAATAAGATGAATTTGAGATAAACCTTGATCATATTCTAAAAACCATGGGATCGTGTTATCAATAAATATAGAAGAGTCAAAGGATTTTAATGTAGGAACTTGAGTTTCTTGGGAAAAAGGATCAAGGGTTGTTCTGAATGGTAATTTTTGGCATGATAAAGAGTAATCTAAAAAAGTAATTTTAGGCATGATAATCGTAATTGTTATTATGATATTATTAACCACCTCCACTACCTATTGTTACACTTATTCTTGGAATCTTAAGATTCACATTGGTATAAAATGTCTTTGACAGAGGTGATGAGGATGTTTGATAATAAATTTTGGAGGTTTATACAAATTTTGAATTTCTTACAACAAATTCAACCGGCTACATATAAAATCACATCTTACACCTTTGAAAAATAAATTATTTTCACTCTCCCAAATATCTTACCTCATTCGCATAACAATAAATCAAAGGTGTAGGCAATAACTAAAATTTATTAGGAAATAAAGAGTCTACCATATCTTGACCATTTTCCACAATTCCTTTTATAACCCATTCTAACCTGAAAGCTTTCATCTAACTCAAGTTTATTCTCATGTAGTATTTATTTATAACATTGAACCCTATATCACAATATTCCCAACAATATTCAATATCAGGCTGATGTAGATAATGAAAACCATGGTTTAGCTTATCTTTTACAAAAAAATGTATCGAAAGAAAGCCTCTTTGTGTGAAATTGCATCAAGAAGTTAACCATTATTTTATCAATACTTAGTGTGTCATCTATTACATTGTAGATGTAGTGATTTATTCCAATAGGGAAATCAATTCTACCAATATGTTTATCTTTGCAGTTTTTGTGAAGTTCACCAAATATTCATCAAACTTCAATGATCATCACATTATCATTAATATATTTTTGTATATTATAAGGTGTGCCTTACAATCATTCAATTATAATATATGTGGTATTTTTGAATTGAATGAAAGGACTCCCATAAGGTTTTATAAAATTGAAAAATTCATTTTAATTAAGCATTCTAGTGTTGGCTTCTAAATTCATTATTACCAACTTAGTGAGTGCATCAATCACCCTCCTGACATAATTCTTACCTTTTTCATAAGTGATATCAGGAAGAACATTGTATATAAACTTTGTAGGAGTACTCTATCCTTCTACAATGAGGCCTAGGCATATGCTTAGAACTATAATGGAATACACAAGATATGAATTCATATAGAAATTTTGTGTGGATTCTAAGTTCACCAACTATTCATGAATACTGCACTTGATGATTTGTCCCTAGTCAATCATTTTTGTACCTCATAAATAACATTCATGAACATCCACATCCATTCATGGTTTTTTTGGTTGGATGGTCCATTAATCTATTCACTAGAGTTATTGTGTTCGATAACGTTTCCATAAATTATGATCTATAGAGAGATTTGGGAAGCTTAAAATGACCTTTTATTTTATTTTTTTATCCAAGATTGATTCACAATGCTAAAACATTCATTGTTATTATGGTCCTAGAATTATCCTCGGATGTCTTTGATTATGACAATTGTTTCTTCATGTGGATCAATCATAAGTGTCATTTTTATAGTTAGGTTATCCAACTTGGCCATCAGTACATCATCTATGTATTCAATTTCCCTTGGCATGGTTATAGCAAATCACACAAGTTAATATTGGATCTATGAATTAGATTAATGTTGGAATGTCATAACATGTGTAAGCTAACTATCAAGGATGTTTTTCCCAATGGTTTCTCAACTATAACCATGAATCCTTTCAAAAAAAAATCAATGTCAACATGATCAATATTGCTATCTCCAATCTCTGTTATATCAATTTCCATAGTGGAAATGGACTTGTAGCACATTTATCTAAATTTCATTTTTAGAGGCTTTATCAAGCTTAAGGTAGCTTTAAAAAGTAGTATCATATGTATGAATATTAAATCAAGAGGTAAAAATGTATATGTGAGTGAAAATTTGAGGCTATGTTGGTCATAAAAATATTCAATAGTCCCTCTGAAACTTATCATGGGATATGTTTGACCAAAATAGAACTACAAGGTACTCGCATCAACTTCCAGGCATGAAATGCAACATGTTAATAAAAATTAAGTGAATATTGATGGGAAAAGTTTATAAATACTTTGTAGATGAGGGTGTCCAAATTAGCATTGGAGAATGAAAAAAACATAGACAAAAATGGGAGAAATGACAAGACAAGGTCACCATAAACCTTAGGTGAAATAATGGGATTAAAAATATTTTTAAAATGGTTGAAATTAGGTGATAATGTAATGAATGCAGAGACAATGATGAGTAAGTAGAGCTAACCAACCTTATGAAAGATATAGGAGTGAAACACACTTATCTAATTAAGTATTAAAACACAAAGTTTATCAAATACCATGGGAAATCTATCTAAAAGGTTGAATACAAATTAGAACCCTATGAAAACTTTATATAAATTTAATCTCAATTTTTGAATTTTATTATTCCATTAACCTATGCTCATAGTGCATTTTGTAACTTTTGGGTCATGACAAAACCTTGAGCACATTCATTATCTTGATTAAAACTTGTAGACTCTACTATTCACACTTTTCATGCATTTAAAAAACTTTAGGCAACTAAGGAAACTGTGTCAAGTCCTTTATGAATGTGAAACCTCTATTCAATACATTTTGATTTGTTGTTTTAAAACTTCAAATCCCTTTCTATGTTTTTCAGCCATTCCAAACACTTCGGCTACATTGGGTACATGAGGTAGACCGAGCACCAAAAACATTCAATACCAAACCAAGAATTTTCAAATTTGGTGACACTTTTAGCACCTTATAAATTTTTGATTCTTTCAAATTGAGAAGGCATAACAAGAATTAGACTATTTTGAGGATTTTAGGAAAGTATTAGGAACTTTTGAAAGTTCCCTAGCAATCAAGAAACTCTGAAATATTTGGAAGGTATTATGAGACTTTAAAAATAAAAAATTGTAGTAAATGTTTATACTTGAAATTAATTTATTAGACTTTTTATTCACAATGGAACAAAAATTAGGAGTCTTTTGGAGGGTAAATTTTTTATGAAAACTAAACTTCAAACACACCAAATATAAATATGTACTTAAAAAATGATTTCACTAGTAACATGAATGCATTAAAGCTAACAAATAAATGTATAATGAAGAGATGTGACCATCAATGTGTTTCACAATAACACCAAGGATCAAGGAGTGATCCCTAGTTGTCCAAAATTAATACATGCATACCAACTCAACTTAACAATATGCTCCAAAAAACTTGATTGACCATAAAAGACACAAATGTTCCTTATTAGGAAGTACAAGGGTAAGTGGGAGATTTATTATTAATGGAGTGGAATGTGAAAGCATTCCCTAGGTATTCCAAACCTCACTTAACTATTATCACGCATGAGTGAGATTAAATACCATATTAATTGTGCATATCACCTAGATAACATAATTAACTAAGGTAAAAATACACACCAACATATTATCTTTGATCTACTTTTATAATAATCTACACTTAATTTTAAAACATTTAATTTAATAATTTCTAATAACAACACGCACCAAATACATTTAAAAAATAATTTAATACACAACATTACATATTTATAACACATACTACATGGCATTAATCAATTTACCCTTCAATCTAAGTAGATAATATTTAAAAAGGGACCATTTCTAGTATTTAATATAAGTACCATTAACGTGATAAGTTTAGATTATAAAAAATATATTCTGCCAATTTTGGTCTAGGTTACTAGAGACAACAACCCAATTAGGAGGAAGCCTCAAAATTATTAGATTTGATTGGTTTGCCATCCCTATAAAAAATAAGTAAAAGAAAATTGATAGAAAAAAAAATTATATAGGAGACATACACCAATTTATGTGCCTCACAAGTCACCCATAAACATACACACACACACACACACATATTCTAGACATTGTGCATTACCATTAGGGATTTGAGGGTCAACCCTATCTCTTATGAATATTTTTGATGATAATTATTTATTCAACGTTTCCATTTAAATGATAATATTATTTATAGTAATAGGAGAAAACATTATATAATACATACATACATAAATACATACGTACATACATACATACATATATATAAAATAGTAATAATAATAATCTTTCATAGTTTTTTACAATCTACATAAAAATTTACTTTACACCTTTAATGGTCTCTAAAAAACATTGATTATATTTTACATCTCAAAAACTCAAATACAGTTATATGACCATCAAATTTAGGCCCTAATCACCATACATAGTATTAATGAAGAGAGAAAGGCTTACACACTTACCATATTCAAAACCAATAGTAGATGTAGAAACACCACCAACATGTTTATAATCGTGTATTAAATACATATGTCAAAAAAATTATTTTTAACCTACCTAAAGTATTGTTTTTTTAAAGTCTTTATATTACCTTTTACTATTGGAATGCTTTAGTATATATTATTATAAAAATAATAAAAGTATAAAAGGTTACATAATAACATAGCCAGTTGGTATTCACATCTCAAACTCCATTCCATAGGATAAATGTTCGTTCAGATCATGGGAAAAAACATAATAAATAATCAACCAAGCTGAAAAAGACACAATAATAAAAAAGTATTATAAATATCTTAAAATAAAATCAATCGTAGGTCACATCATTTGAAGGAGGAAGTGAAGGATCATTCTTGGGTGGTAGAGTAGTCTAAGTGGAAGGCTCTACCAAAGGAGTATCTGACACCACCTAGCCATCCACAAGGATTGGATCAAAATTCATATCTATCACCCATCCATCAATGGGATGAATCTAAATTATAGTATCAGAAGGGCCACTTGGAGAACTACTCTAGGAGGGATTTGTATTAGTCTTTCCATGCATTGTTGGTGACCTCCACCCCCCAAAATGAATGTGTCGTGAGAAGTGATTGTGGTTGCAAGACCAAATTTAATGTCGCTTGAGAGGTAAAGGTGGTGGAACATCAAACATGACATTTGGTGGGACTTGGCTCACTATGCAAGGATCACTCCCCTAATGATCCAAAAAATCTTGAAGATGGTAGACCTCCATGGCAACCCTCTATGGTTGGGCTTGTATCTTTATGTAGGCCAAAGATATCATAGTTCAACCTTATCATTAATAAAAAGACAAGAAGAATATTCATTGTTGAACAAGGCATTATTTTTGGCTTCCCATAACTGGAAAAGAATAACAACTTAAAAAAAATTCTTGAAAAATCAATAACAGTAGGAAAATTAACTAAATCCCCAAATAGGGTGAGGCACCATGACAAGGGCTTAGCATGGTAAGGTTTGAAAAGACTATGAATATATTACCAAGAAGATTGGGTTTTGGGACATGACTAAAATGTATGTTTAAAAGACTTTAGGAATTTTCAAGTGGGGAATTTTGGTTGATAAATTATAATATGGGATATATTCTCTCCACATAGAAGACCTTAACTAAGCACCAAAGGAAATGAACCAACTTGGGTTCAAGATTAACCTTCTAAATTTGGTCAAGCTAGGCAAGCCAAGTTCTAAGGGATGATATGAAACTATAGTGCCTTTTGAGCTTGACAAGAATGAAAGAGAAAGGACTTATGAATTTATAGAGGATATGTGGAGAGTAATTTTTGAAGTGGGTATCATAATTCCATATACAATCATTACACCATGAACGTGACAGTTGCAGACCTAATTTGTGTAACATAAGATCTAAAATTAATTTTGGTTGTAGAGAATAGTAGGTAAGTCTACATTTTTTAAATTAAATATTATTTTCATATCAATCCAAGGAGTCCATTCTCTAGTAGAGACCAAATCCCTTATAGTGTGATTTTTTTTTTGAAGAGCCTTAAAGATTTTATACAAGGCAATTTTTCTTAAAAAAGACTAGTATTGGTCATAATGGGAGACCACCAAATATTTTGATCATTAAAGGATAAACTAGTATGAAAACAATAACCAAACCATCTCAAATGGGGATTCATAGCCTAAAAATAATTCCATGTACGTTTTGCCACAAAAGATACTTCACTTTTTACTAGAGTAGAAGTAATAATAAGGGTATAAAAGCCAATATTATTTTGACTGGATTTACTATAAGGAGATCCATAAGATATACAATGTTGTAGAATAACTTTCAAAATTCATTGCCTTCAATGGCTTTAACTACCTACATAACACACAAGGCAATAATTTATCTATAAACATCGATAATTGCCAAAACTCCTTTATCCCAAAGAAGGAAATAGATGTCCTAGGCAACTCTATGATAACCTCTTATTTGATTGACATTAGACCAAAGAAAATATCTTAGAATTTTAATGATTTTGTCATATGAGGCTTTAGAAGGAGCCCAAAAAAGATTAATAGACATGAGTAGAGACCAATATTTTAGTGCACACTTAAAATTTCCATACCAAAGAAAGAAGTTTGGTAACCCAATATTCCACCTTATTTTCAACTCAGTTTAAGACATATTTCCATACCTCCATAATAGAACCATAAAAGGCAAAGTAAATTCCAAGAAATTTGTACTAGTCTCTACTATTGAACCATTTCCACTTATTTTGAAGAAGCCAATATGGCATAGGCATCATGTTTTACATGAAACATTGAGTTTTACCCATTGTAAATTAGAACCAGAAGCTAGGCAAAATGTGTTAAGACATTGCATGGCTTCTGTGAAAGTATTTTCCTACTCTTCAAGAATAAGAAAAGTATCATAAGAAAAATGGCCATTAATGAGCTGAGAGAATCGGTCAAGAAGAAAAATACCCTAAACAACACCCCGCTCATCCTTGTAAGCTAGAAGATAGCCAAGAACTTTTGTAGAGAGAACATATAAAGATGGGGAAAGATGGAAACCTTGGTAGATGGAGTGCTAGAAGGAAATACTATCATATCTGAGACCATTAATAGTGAGACAGGTGAAAGCATCTGCCAACAAGGTTTGGACCACCAAAATAAAAAAATGACCAAAACCAAGAGCTTACAACATGGCTATGATGAAATGTGACTCAATCCTATCATAACCCTTTTCAAAGTCTATTTTAATAAAAATGGTTCACTGACAAGAACTCCTAACCCATTTAATACCCTCCCAGACAATAATATGATTATGAAGAATATACTTTCTTTTAAAAAATATTTTTTTCTCATGTCTAATAATTGTAGAAAGAATGAGAGTAATATGGTTAGAAAGAGTTATGGCATGGATCTTATTAGACACATATGCATTAAATTTTCAATCATTGTTATGAATGATCTTCTCTTCTAGTTAAGTAAATATTTTGTATGGATGAAAAACTATCATTGGGAAATGTAATTTGTATTTAATTTACCATGAAATTCAATTTCAGTAAAATCTTTGAAATTCCTACTTTGTGGCATGGATTATCCAACTTTCATTTGTTTGAGGAAGGAAGAATATCTATCAATATGAAAGTGCTTGCCATAATATAGGCCATATCTTTTAAATTTATTGATTGTTAAAGCATTTAATTGTTTCCATTTTGATGTTGGGGAAAATAAATTAGATGGTTAGGATAAAATGTAAGAAAGTGTATAGAATTGATCACAAGTTCCCTAGTTTCAATAGATAGTTTGGCACATTCCATGTGGAGATTAGTTAAAAAATATAACCTTCATCAAACATCAACATTTATGTTAATTATATCAAATGTGTTATATTGAATTTTCAATTAAAAAAAATATGGTTCTTATTTCATTTTGATTGTCTCAAATTTAACATCATCATCTATGCTCTGAATGACAATCAAGAACTCTTAACTATGGCATTAGTTTGTTGAGGAGTTTCTACATTGATGCCCTCTATATATATGATGACTAAGGAAGTGACTGAGGTGATGTTCACATGCATTTTAAATTAGAAACAATTAGTGCACATTCTTCTCTGGTAGCACCATTTTATTTTTAAAATTATTATACAAGTATAAAAAATAGTCAAAAAATCTTGGAGGTCTAAGCCAACCTTGGGTGAATCTATACAACAATACCTTTAGCGACAATGCTTACATAGGTGGGCTCACTTATGCATTGAGTGTACTTAAAGCCCATTTTTATGTTATATGTGTTTGACTCTTCAAACTAGCTTATGTTTGGATATTTTAACATGATTAAAAATAATGAAGATATAGTAGGCATTATATTGATGCATTGGTGTGTATGGGAATGAGAAACTTGGTATTTTATTACAAATAAGTAAGGTATCTCAAATCCTAATTTTAGACAAATTTTTGATTCCATCGTACCTTGGTTCACATGATCAAATCTTCAAGAATGAGATGACAAAGTTCTCAACCACCTAAAAAAAGTATTCCTATGGTAACAAACATTTTTATCATGTGTTTGTTAGCTTTAGTTTTTATTTATGTTCTAATTCAGGGGGTTTATTTTAACCATTTCTCTATTAAAATTTATATTACCTTTGGAATGACCTAACATGAAATTCCACACTTATTTACTTCAATTTTACGGATCCTAGAAGTTTATTACAAGGTTTTGGAAGCTTTACCCTCACTCGTGTATCTCTAGAGGTTGTATTTAGTGGTGTGAGGTGAGTGACCACAACAAAAAATTTACATCAATATGGTAAGCAAATTGATCAAGTTAGAAAATGGGGAGAAATAAATGAATTATATATACTATTGTCCCCAGTCACTTGAAAGCAAACTAGTTAACCTCAATTTGTATGTGGAAGTGGCTAAGATTCAACATATATTTCATATTTTCGAATCATATGTGATGCATGATGCTCAGTGTCGGGCTAAATTACATTAAATTTAACAAATAAATTGGTTTTCAAAACTATTTTTTAAGGAATTTGAAGCTTGACATGCTTTTAAACACATAAAATCCATCATCCCTTAAGGTTATTCCATGAATACATTTAAACACCTAAAGATGTACATGTGATTCTCCTTAACTTTAAAAGATATAAAGGTGTCTTTCCAAGATAATTGTAAAATTGATAAATCTACTATATTTAAATGGTTTTCCATATGAATTTGTAAAGCTAAATAAGATGTTGTTAGATTCAAATTACTTAAATTATATTAAGAGGTAAATGCTATTAAAACTTAGGAGATAGTAAACATAAAATTGATGCCTAAAATTGAAAACTGTGAAATCATCATATAGTGGAGGCCCATCACTTGAAATTTTCTTACAAACTCCTTAGAAAAAATGTGTGTAGAAGAGTATGATATGAAATAATTTATTCAAACTATGAAGGAACTATTTTCCTCTTTTCATACTATGAAGCAACATGTGTGCAGTTTGCATTTCCATGAATTCTTAACTCCTTTTATTTCTTTCATTGGCGTGATGCCCATTGTGAGATCATCTTCAAGGAATGAAGTTATTATTTGTTGGTGCATTACTGACTTGACTATCATTGATTTTGTTTTCTATCAACACCACATGTTATGCTTTGTTTGCTGCTTCAAATCAGGGGTTAAATTTGACCCACGTTTAAATGTTTTTTACCATTTTAAACGTAAAATACTTCTAATTTTTTTTTAAACCGTAATGAAGGATGGGGATTTTTTTTAAAAGACTTTCATTTTGATGTTGGCATTTTAAAAACACCTATTGTAATTTTATATAAGGTTAAGCCTATATGCCTTAAGTTTATAAGCTCACTAGCTCAGCGTCCCGGTCCAGCATCCACCGCTTCAGCTCTGGAATCCTGACTCTCGAGTTTGACTCTCCATCTATCTCTCCCCACAACATTAATTATTAAATATTCTAAATTTATTAGAAGAGCTGCACACATTGCAAATTTTCACCGGCAGACTGGCAATGGTAAGTTGGCAACCGATAGACTAGTAGTGACGGCACCATAGTACACTAAATATAAATTAAATCTCCACAGACTCCACCATAGACTATATACTGTAGACTCAGAATTGATGAATTATCAAGTTAGTTGAAGAGGGTTGGTCTTTGACTCTTTGCCATTGGTCATTCCATTCCAATTTCCAATTTCCCCCCAATTGTAGCCTGCAACCTGCAGCCTGGGTGTGAGAATATATGGGCCATGGCATAATAGGGTAGCAGACTGGTAGTGACAGCATCGTAAATGTATCCCAGACTCTAGTACCCATTTGAAAATTGCATTGGCTTTTTCTATTATTTTGGGTTCTGACCTCTGACAGTCTGACTCTTTGAGCAACTCTTCTGTGTTCTAATTGTTGTATGGGAAGCAATTTTTTTTAGTTATCTTGCAACACAGGCCATTACCATAGCTTTCATCTTACTTTGCATCTAGTAAGAATCTTTTTGGGTAGGTGGCATGGCATTGGTTATTGGGTTTAAGCTCAAGTTGGCATTTTTAACATAAGTATCTAAACTTGGTTTTTCATCTCATAATTTATTTTTTCGTATTGCTTAGCTTTGGATTTCATTCTACGATGATTAGAATTACTTAAACGAGTCTCAAAAAAGCAAGAGTACTTATTACTAAAGTCACAATACAACGTATATGGATGCCTCATAGATAATATGTTACCACTGGAACATGAAACATTCTTGCAAGATTATTTTTGCATTATATCATTTCTATTAAATGGTGCAATCCATTGCATTTTGGTACATATGAAGGGTATCCAATTTTAAAAGTGGGTGCAGAGTCCCCAGTACTCAGTACTCTAGATAGTGACCCCTTGAAAATGATATCTAATAAATTTTAACTACAAAAATACTTCCTGTATAATGAGTTTGTAAAACACACTGGCAAATTCTATTTTGCATTTTCAAACTAGAATACTATTCTTAGAATAAATTCCCTGACAAAACATTTAGATAGAGCTCCACCACCTAGGCGTCCAAGGAAGTTCCAAACTCCAATAAGAGAAATGAACATTGAAACATCTAAGTAGCCCTGGGCCTCACCACGTTGGCCCATGTTATTAATTTTTGTAACGCCAGACCCAACCCCACAGAGGAAGGAGAAGAAAAATAACCAAAAAATAGCTTTCACCAAAGTTTGCTTTAGGTTAAAGTCTTGGCCTCTTATTAGACCCTTTTTTAGCCTCTAGACAGCCCCATATGCCACTGCAAACAAACTTTCCTCTGCTTCTCTATCTCCAGATTGAGAGGCCATACTGTCAAGACTATTTTTGCTAGTAAGAAAGAAAGAAAGAAACATATTAATGTCAATGGAACTGTAAAAGTGTAACTATATTAGAATAGACAAGGAGATCTCAGAATGTATCCAATGAGTTATAAAAGTAGTAGTAGAAAACCACACTAAACCTGTCATTTTGAACATCTCCTCTTGGCCTCTCTGCCTTCAATAGGGGCTCATTTTTTGGATCTTCCATACTGGTTGAAATAGGCCATTTGTTCCATTTGACAATACTACCAACATATATCGTAAAAGGTATTAAAATAGGTACTGCCAAGAACATCAACATTGCGACTGCAATGACCATAGAGGTGAAACATCCCCTCAAGGAAACAAAATTATCCAAAATTGTGAATCCTAAAATGTAAATTGCAAGGCCAATACAAGCAACTATGATAAATAAAAAATGTTCATGCTCCTCTGGATCATCCCTAAAACCAATTTTGAGTTTGACTAGTACAATAAAATGCATGGAAAGTAGAGAGACAAGGGTTGGTGCCACTACCAGCAGAAAAAGAACCATGATTGGATTCTCTAGAAATATTGCTATTGATCACTGACCAAAAATAGCACCACTCAGACCCACAAAGCCCTTGAGGATGCCTATAATAGTTCCCCTACTATGGGGGAAAGTTCTCATGGATGTTAATAGCACTGCAGTGTTAACCATGTTCAACTATTTGCTCCTATGGCCAATGCCACACACATCTGTAAACAGTGATCAAATTTCCAAGGTGGCCTTAAATTTGAAATGAAAGGCTTTTTAAAATTGAAACTAAAGGTTTTTGAAATTTAAAATTAGGGATCCTAAGTGTATTTTTACAAACCAGCATTGTCCTTTATATAAAAACACAATTAAATAATTCTACTTCAGCTAAAAACGGAAGCACAAAAGTAGTCTAGAAAGGCTAGTTTCAAGTGTAATAGTAATTTTTTGCAACTTGAGTGCAAAAATACTGATAAAATACTAAATAACTAGTAAAGTCTAACCATTTTTCTAGTTTTATATTTACACAATTGTATTTGATCCTTGACACGTGTGTACTTTCTTTTTTTTTTAAATCTCAAACGCAATCCCCGGGACAAAATTGTCATGGGAGAGTCAGCAGACTTAGCACTAGTAGTAGCAGTGAAGTTTTCTATGAACTCTATAGGTCCATTTCTATAGACTCTATAGATTTTGGATTTCTACAGACTCAGCACTATCAGTGAAGTTTTCTATGGACTCTGCAGATCCATTTATATAGACTCTGCAGGGTTTCTACAGACTCCATAGGGATGGGAATGCTTCAGTTCAAAACACTTGAGAAATATTGAGAAATATCCATCTAGAGAGTTGTTCAGGGTTCCCCATCACATGAAAAATAAGTTTAATTAATTTCTATATAAAATTATGAAAGTCAAAAATGATAAATGAACGTTACGTGCAAGGTGACATTATCTTAAAAACTGTCACAAAAATTTTTCTTAATGGGCAAGGGTGACCGTCAAATTTAACCCCTGCTTCGAATAATTCAATAATCCATATTATTCATGGACACACACAATCAGGAAGTCACAATTATTCTTTTTTAATGTCTTCATCTAACAGAGTTGTCAGTTATAGTATACTTTATCCTATTTGCCTTGTTGTTTTGTAGCCATCAATAGTTTGAAAATAGGTCTGTATGTTGGAATTGTATTTAACAAGTTATGGTATAAATTATTTTTATTTATTTACTAAGTTGTTTCTTAGTCATCAATAATGTGGAAATAAATTTGTTTGTTAGAATTATATTCAATTATTTATGAATAGGTCCTTTCATTTCCATATATTTTATCTATATTTATTTGTCCAACTATTTTTTAGTCATCAATAGTATGGATATAAATATGTATACTGGTATTGTATTCAATGATTTATGAATAGGTCCCTCCACTCTGGTATACTTTATCTTTATCTATTTGTCCAACTATTTCTTAGTCATCAATAGTATGGAAATAAGTGTGTATATTGGAATTGTACTCAATGATATATGAATAAGCCTCTCTATTGTCGTATACTTTATCTCTATCTATTTGTCTAACTATTTCTTAATCATCAATAGTATGGAAATAAGTATGTATATTAGAATTGTATTCAGTGATTTATGAATAAGTCCCTCCACTCTCGTATACTTTATCTCTATTTATTTGTCCAACTATTTCTTAGTCATCAATAGTATGGAAATAAGTGTGTATATTGGAATTGTATTCAATGATTTATGAATAGGTCTCTCCATTGTCATATACTTTATCCCTATCTATTTGTCCAACTATTTCTTAGTCATCAATATTATGGAAATAAGTTTGTATATTGGAATTGTACTCAATGATTTATGAATAGGTCCCTCCACTCTCATATACTTTATCCCTATCTATTTATCCAACTATTTTCTTAGTCATCAAGAATATGGAAATAAGTGTTTATATTGGAATTATATTCAATGATTTATGAATAGGTCCCTCCACTATTGTATACTTTTTCCCTATCTACTATCTAGTTGTTTCTTAGTCATCAACTATCTTGAAATAAATGTGTATATTACAATTGTATTCAATGATTTATGAATAGGTCCCTCGACTTTGGTATACTTTATCCCTATCTACTAGTCTAGATGTTTCTTAGTCATCAACAGTCTATAAATAAGTATGTATATTAGAATTGTATTCAATGATTTTAGGCCCCCTCCATTGTCATATACATTATCCTTATCTACTTGTTGAATTATTTCTTAGTCATCAACAATGTAGAAATGAGTGTGTATATTAATATTGTATTCAATGATTTTTGAATAGGCCCCTCCACTATCGATTACCATATGTACATTATTCCTATTTACTTGTCCAATTTTTTTTAGTCATCCACAATGTGGAAATTTGTGTACATATTGGAATTGTATTTAATTATTTATGAATAAGCCCCTCCACTCTTAGTTGCCATATATATTATCCCTATCTACTTACCCTGTTATTTCTTACTCATCAACAATCTAGAAATAAGTGGGTATATTGAAATTGTATTCAATGATTCATGAATAGACCCCTCCACATTTTAATCGATGTTATTTGAAAAGAAAAGAAGTTTCATGATGGTATGCCTTATTTATAATTCCCTTTACAATTTTCATTTCACCATAAGAAAATATTTCTCTATTTGATACTACAAATATAATTTTTAAATTTCCTTTTAAGGGTGCAATTTTAGATTTCAAATCATAACTCTTAGTCTTAAAGAGAATTTCTCCTTTCAATTTTTTTTTGGTTGGAAGCATAAACATTATGATTATTTTAGCATCTTTTAGTTATTGGGTGTATAAATAGTTTACCTTCTTTAATTTAGTGGCAAGGACTAAGGGGTATTGTGTTCCCAAATTTGTAAATATTTGAAACCAACTTCATTTATTTTTATTCATGTTTGTCTTAAAATTTATACGTTAGTAAATAGTGTAACAACACAAAAAATCATCATTCACACTGATAATTTTAATAATAAAAATTAAAATTTAATCTTAATATTTATAAGTAAATATTCTAACAAAAATATGATAAGTTGAAAGAGTCATAAACCTAAACATTATGTTGACAAGGCTAACCTACAATAGCTAATAGTGATGGTGGTGGAATATAATGTCCATAAGATGTTAAAATTTAATGACCAACTTTAAATTTGACATCCATTGGACCATCATAGGTCAATTTAAACCTTAAATTTGACATCTCTTGACTATCATATAGAATGTTTTTCTTTTTGTTGTGACAAATAAAAAAATCATAATATCTTGAGTATATAGTAAAGTTTAGGCTCTTTAAAAAATAATGAGTTTTCAAATTGAATACTTTAATACAAATAAAATTGAACTCATTTATCACCAATTATTTGATAAATTCTCTCTCTCTCTCTCTCTCTCTCTCTATATATATATATATATATATTATAGTTATTTGAAAAAAAATTAAATAAATTATTAATCATTTAGTTTTGTAGATTTTTATCTATATATATAAATCAACACACACTTACAAAAATATACAAAATTAAATAATTATTTAAATTTTTTTTAAAATAAATATATGTATTTTACTATTTTTATAAGAATTAAAGCTCACATACAATACATAACTCATTTCTCTTCTTTAATGTTCCATCATCTTCTTTAATCTTATTAATAGCTAAAACCAAATCCACCTTCGAAATTATATTTTTTGTTCTGATTTAGGAAGATCCCAAGGTTGGATAATTTTTAAGGCATTCATTAAAGTTGAAAAAAAATTATTGACATTATCTATGTGATGCCAGTTCTAAGTGCATGGTTATTCCATTTGCAATTTTCAATCAATCCAGTGATTAATAATGCAATGAATGAGTGGAAAATTTTATGGCTGCCTACATGAAACATTGCATTCTCCACTTAAATGAAATAGTGAGAGTTAAGAGAATGTTAAACACTTTCTTCCTAAGGAGGAAAGGCAAGAACATGTGTAGTGCATAGAGAACCACCCTATATATACTTTCGATAACAAAATACAAAGTGTCGTTTACACAGTATTGATCAATTTACTATAACTCATTCACCATTAAGAAATTTTTATAAATAAAGCATGAAACACAATCATATTACACGAATACCTAATCACTACATGACCTTTTTATCTATTACATATATCCCATTAAAAATTTTAAACATAAAAAAATATGAAAGGGACTTACAGATACAAAAATATTGTCTCCAATACTGATAATGTTGTTCATTGTTAATCCACTCAAGTTTACCATACTTGTATATAATGGAGAGATGTGAGAAAATAATAAACCAAATATGATGTATATTAGAGTAAGAGAAGAAAGGAAAGTAATAGTCAAAGCTACAAGTGGGAGTAAGTTGTATAGTTAATTTTTTAGTACGGTTGAATGAAACAGGATGTTATATATGAATTGAGCATTTTAAGAGAAGCATAAGCACAAAATATTTTATTATGAGATGTTTTTTAAAATTAAAAAAAATAGGCATACTTATGGGTTAAGTGAAAAACATTGTGGGGCCAATTTGTTGACATTTTCATGAATTAATCGAAACATGTATGTAATATTAAAATAATATATGTGTGTTATTTAAATTAGGCTTTGTAAATATCAATTTTATAATGTGTATGCACTATAATATGTACGCACAAAAGTACATATGCTCTATAATATGTATGTGTTACTAAGAAGATGAAATGTTCACAAGTTAATAAGGAAAAGCATGTATGTGTTACATAGAGTATGTAATGTTCATGTGTAAGAAAGGAAAAAACTAGAATAACCAAAAGGTAGGGGGATTCTTTACTAAAAATTAATGTTAAGTATAAGTTGACATTTAAACTATTATATTTATATTTATATTTCCTTGTTAACATTTGTATTTTAAAATATTACAATGCAAATGTCAACAAGGAAATGTAAAAATAAATATAACAATGTAAATATCAACTTTAAATATTTTAGTAAATATAAGAAATTAGGGGCACTTTGTATCTTATAGAATTGGTCTCACAATGCCATGAGTTATGATTTCAAAGATAGTTTTTTAAAAATTCAATCTGGTGAGTATTTAGTTATTTTCAAGATTTCAACATTGAACTTGAGGATTAATGTTTGTAAATCATATCCATTTTTATAGTTTTGGGGACTTCTTGATTTTTTGATAACATTTCTAGGAGTTCTAATTTTATCAAAATTAAATTTGGGGCGAATTTGTGAGTGGTCACCCCAATTCTATTTGAATTCATTCCAAAGTGTTGTACATGTGGTAATGTAGGTTAAAATAGTGACCCACACACACCCATCCACGATTTTATGCCAAATTTACTTGTAATTGGGTCCTTTATAGGCTAAAAGTAACACAAATACCATGTCCACTTATGACCAAGGTCAATGTAACTAATTTTAAGCATATTTGTTCACGATCACCCCATTTTTCTTCAAATTTAGGAAAAAAGGTTGTGATTTTGGCAACATAAGTTGCATTATGACTCTTGCGCATACAACCACTAACTTATGTTGATTTTACTTATGAGTGGTCCTTTATATGCTAAAAATGACACAACAACACTATATCCACTTATGACTAGGGAAATGCAAATAATTTCAAGAAATTTTATGCATGATCGCCTCAATTCACTTCAAATTCAAGGCAAAGTGGTGTGATTGGGGAAATGTAAGTGAAATTTGTGACCCACACACACCTAACCACCCCTTTATGTTGATTTCAGTTATTATTAAGTCCCTCACATGCAAAAATTCACACAAAAACACCATATCCACTTGTGACTAGGATAAATGTAGATTACTTGGGGCTCATATATGTGTGTGATCACCTAAATTCACTTTAAAATAAAGATAAATTGGTATTATTAAGGAAACATGTGTCACATTGGTGACCCATGAATACTAAACCACCCCTTTATGTCATTTTTACTTGAGATTATGGATATTATAGGCCAAAAATAACACAATAAAACTATATTGTTTATTATGTGAAGTATGAGGATGTGAGATTGCTAAATTTTACCTCAAAAATTGGCACAAGACATAAACTCCATATATATATATATATATATATATATATATATATATATATATATATATATATATATATATATATATATATGTTGTTAAACCATAGGTAGTATACCTCTATTATGTCGTGTGTAGGCTCTATCATGTCATGTGTATATATGAGACACACACACATGAGATGAGTTGTCTATGAGTCATGATCATAGTTGTCTCGATATAAGAGAAAACCAGTTGGTTTGCTTGGGTGGATAGCCTTGGTATTTTACGAATTCTAACATTGATGTCTTGGTATGGAAGTGACTCAGTATTGGGCTAAATTTTATTGACAAACCAAGTCCCTCAATTCTCCCATAGATATGGTTGATCTCAGTCATTACTTGGATGGATGGTTCCAATGGCATCATATTATTCAATTCAATAAAGGAGGGGAACACTAGTATGTTGGACCACACACATTACCACACTAAGATATATAGTTATATTTAATGACATCACATTATTCAATAGGCCCACCACACCAATGTAACCCATACATAACAAAGCCCATTCAATGATGTCAAATAATTGAAACCAATTATCTTATCAATAGGTAACACATTATACATTACATCATGTTACCCACACCCATTCCATTATCCATCACATCAACATCATGTTACTATAGAGATGAGATTGATTTATTATGTGATATGGATATGGACTACATCACACATACATAATACATGCCATGCTATGCATCATACACGTTGGGTCACTTTAGTCATACCATACATATTACATATGTAATGTAGTAGCATTGATCATTGATATAGTTATTTAATAATTGATAGACTCGTTCAATGGATATAATGAAATAGATATAGTTGATAACAATGATATACCTTGGGCCCTATATCTACTCAGTCCTAATGTGGTAGTGTGGGTAGCCCAACATACTAGTGCACCCCTCCCATGTTTAATTGAAATAATGATGTCATTAGACCATCCATTTAACTAGTAAAGTATTAGCACAGCGTTAGGGGACAATTATATGGACATTTTCCATAATATGTATGTGTTATGGCCATAACATGTGCATGTTATGACTAGAACACGTACGCATTATTTGAATTTAGGTTTGAAAAATATGATCCATAACATGTATGTATTATGAAGTCATAACACTTACATATTATGTCTTCATAACACATACACATTATGAGCACTAAGAATAGTTCCAATAATGTGTACACACTACTTGCATTATTCCTAGTGCTAAAAACACATATGTGTTATGATTTTAACAAAAAAACATAAAAAGGCCCATCTGTAGGTCATAAAAATTTCATTATAATTTTCCTACTTGGTCGACACTTTCCTTTCCCAAACGGTAATTGTGTTTTTCTTGGAGGATAAAAAAATGCACATCAATTGCCTGATACCTATCTAAATCACCAATGCCTTCATAGATGGGAGATAAGTAATAAAAAACCAAACATATTAATTATAGATTTTGACAGTTTTTTTATTTGCATTATTTAAATACTAAATACTTTTTTTAATAGTTTGTTCCACTACAAGAGACCAACATGCTAATTAACCTCTTAACCCTCCACCTAACACTCCACCTAACCCTTCTAACCCTCTTAAACCTCTACCTAACCCTCATAACCCTCCTACATCTCCACAATATCCCCTAGCTAGTTAAGAGGATCTAGATGCACACATAGTGGGAAAAATAGAAATTATAAAAATAATTAGGAGAATGAGGGACCCCACATTGACCAATACCCTAGAGTTAGTATTAGGTCAAGTTGACTCAATAATGAGTTAAATTTATATATGGGCACCATATAAGGATAGATGTAGGGCTTACTATGCTAAAAAATTATTAGCATGTGAGATGAAGGATAAAGACATATCAAAAGAGAAAATTCATGCTTTTTTCATCAACCCAAGAACCAATTCACCTTTTATACTAACCACTAAATTTTTTCCAATCTACCAATGCCAACATACTTTAATTTGAAATAATCTTTGGGATTGATGGTGGATAGTGTTTGATTACCCACCATGTAAAAACCATGAGGTTTTATTATTATTTTTTGAGAAAACTCTACTATAAGTTTGTCCTCAACAATATTCCCAACTTATTTTACTATGGTGAGTTTTAGGATGGAGGTAAAGGCTCTGCATAGGATAAAACAAGCACACATTGTGCACCTAATTAGCCTACAAGAATCCCTACGTAAAATCCACTTCAGCCCAAGATCCCCTCTATGGTGAAGGAGGTTATGGATATTGACACTTTACATGTGCTTAGTGTACGTAATGATAGATTAGTTCAACATATGAGTAGTCTTTCTGAGACCAATGTTGGAGATATTCCACTAAGTGTGTGTACCCAATCTCACAATCTCAAGTGTTATGGTGTTATATGCATTGGACCTTCGGATGATGATGGTGGTGCCTCTGAAGGATTAGATGATATACTCATGAGCGATGAATATCTCACACATATATTGGTGTGCACAAGTTAGTCACTAACACATGTAGGTATATTTTATATAGATATCATGATAAATTGAAGTTATATTTGCATTTAAAAGATAAGAATCAATTTAAATAGAAATTAAATAATATATAAGGACTTCTTATGTTGCAAGAGGATATGGTGCCTACATCTTCATTTGTAGAGCTAGCTTGTGGCCCATCCTTTACTTTAGTTGTTAATGTTACTAGGGCACCATTTACATATGTAGAGTTAAAATTTAGAGTTAATATTATACTGTAAGTACATGTTCTTATTTATATAGATATATTTTTTTGAGGTAAAATATTGAGTTAATATATGTTTAAGTCCTCTAAAAAACTAATCAAAGTTGTTTATTCAGCTGATGATGACAATAGACACTCCTTTGTCTCTAAAATTAGAGATAGAAATAGTTATTGCTACTACAATGTCATCTACACAAGCACTCACTGAGGTACATGTTAACTTATAATTTTGAATTATAAAAATAGATGTTTTTAAATAATATTAATATATACTTGGGCAAATATAACCTATGTGAATGTATTGTGTCTACAGAGTTTTTGTATGACATTTGTTAGTCTTAGCATTCAGATGATTAGTAGGGCACCTTCACATTTTTTACCCATTTCACATGCTTATTCATACACCTTGACCTTTCACTGACCTTGTTGAGCATTAGGCACAAATTAAGCATGACCATGAGATTGTAGTAAATGCATGTTTTAATTATTTTTGTTTTCTATTTTAAAATTAATTTATAAATTTGGTTGCACATATAGTATGTAAATTTTATAATAATATTTGTATTATAACATGTTCATCTACAGGTGATCTATGAGAATATAAAGACCTACAGTCAGAACTTGGAGGACTCCAAGGCATTTGAGGGATTTCCCTCTATGAGTAGGGCATCCAAGGGAGAGTCTCCCTATAGGAAGGCAAAGTGAGGGAGACTAATTTATGAGTAGGATGTCTTAGATGATGTATTTTTTTGTATGCCTATATGGTAACGTATATGTTTTTGACATTGTATGCATATAATACATTCACCCAACATTCTATTATGTTTTTATATGATGTAGTTTTTTGTATACTTATATGGCAATGCATGTGTTATTAGTATTATAAACCTATATGGAATTCATCCAACATTCCAACATTCTAATATGTTCTTATTTTGTATGACTTTATGGATTTTATGGACACACACACACGCACACGCGCACACACACACACACACACACACACACACACACACACACACACACACACACACACACACACACACGTGTGTGTGTGTGTGTGTGTGTGTGTGTGTGTGTGTGTGTGTGTGTGTGCTTCCATAAAATCCATAAAGATATATAAAATAAGAACATAATAAAATGTTGAATGAATGCTATATAGCTATATAATACAAATAACACATACATTGCTATATAGGCATACAAAAAATTAAATCAATATATATATATATATATATATATATATATATATATATATATATATATATATATATATATATATATATATATATATATATATATATATATATATATATTGACATTTTATGGTCATAATATTTTTTGTACAATTCATCTCACATTATTATTGTAAAACTAAATTTGATGGTGTATTGGCATATTTAGGTATGATCATCTTTAATATTTCCTTTATGTAAGTTTATTAATACTAATTTATAATATTTCAGTAAGTTTTGTGATTAAAAATATATGAAATAAAAGAGTATAATATTTTTCAGAGATATAATCATATATTACTGTGAAGTACCTCTCAAGATTGGGCTATACCATTTATCACTATTATAATGTGGATACCCTTGAAAAATTGGTTTAATATCATTTAGGACTTGATATTGATGTTTTTTTAATTCCTAAATTTATAAACATACAAAATTTCTATTATAAGTACTTGATTGAAATAAATAATGAAATGTTCATATGTTGTATAGCTTCTTTAGATGCCCTTATACATATTACTTATGCATGTTTAATGAAGTGGTTATGTTCTACCTCATCCTTTGGGATGTTCTCTCTTTGTATATGCTTTGCATTCTTGTGTGGAGACTCTTCTTTGGCCCTTTGAAGTAGTGTACAATTTTAATTCTCATGTATATTGAGCCCTTGAAATTTTTTCATGGATGTATCAATTTTTTAATTCTCCCTCTTCACTACACTAATTTTGGCCATTTCGTGTTTCTCTGTCACTTGAGAAAAATATTTCTTCAGCATTTGATAAATATCCATATTCATATTTATTTGGTTTCATTTCAAATTCAAAATATTGATCCTATATGTCAAATTTGAATATGTCATTTTGATTCAAAATCCCCTCAATTATTGTATTTGATGGTTTATTATCATGCACTACATTTGGCTTCTTTCTGTTACCTCTAGTAGAGGCTACTACTTTCATGGCATGTTCCTTATTTGAAGATTAAAATAATGGATTCAAATAGGTTTAGGGGAAAAAGAAGTGTGAAATTTTGAGCAATCCCATAGGGATAAAGGAGATGAGATGAAAAATCTATGGACTAGAGGTGAAATAATGATTGCATGGGATGAGTTTGAAAAGACGTTTAAGGAAATGATTTATGAGATCTTCAAAACCATAACCCTGAAAGAGTGACAAACAATTATTTGAGGAAAAAAAATATGGAAGTATGGGGTAATTTTGACATAAATTTTTTATTCAAACTGAAACCATATAGATACCTAAGTATAAGGATGTGCACATGAAATGCATAAATTTATACTAAGCAATTTTACAAAGTGTTGGAATGGATGATGCACAAATTTAGTGTTACTCGCACAACTTAAAGAAAGAATATTTTTGTATATGCAATTATAATATTTAAAGAAACACATAATGTATCACAAGAAATAAAAATATAATAGATGGCAAGCCACGGAAGAATGATTGCACAAATGGCTAGGGATCGATCATGGATAAAATAATATTTATTGGAATATGAGAACATTTGGCAAATAGGATAGGTGGAGGTCAAGTTAGTAATATATGGTAGGTGCTGAGGAGATATTATAAACCTATAAATAGACCCCTTAACCTCTCATTTGACACATATTGAGAAGTCACACATTTAATGGATCCTGAGAAGTCTCACATTTGGAGATTTGAAAAGGATGCATGTTTTACAAGTTAGGAGCGAACTGAAGATCAAGATAGGTTTCAGTGAATGTATTTAACGATGTCAAGTATTTTTAAATATTATATATATGTTTTTTAGATTGAATTCTTAATATAATTTCTTTAATGGAGTTCATGTATATGTGAAGTGTACTTGTATATGTGGAGTTCTTGATTATTGTTTAGTTTACTTTAGTATATTGTAGGGTTTGAATGTGTTATCTTTGCACATGCATTTTATCTTTGTAATTACTCACATCTATCAATGGGGTTATTGATGTTCTCTTGTTTCACCTCAAGTGTATGCCCAAGTATTTGTGCTTAAGTGATATCTTGTAATTTTAAATATTCTTATATTTGTTAAACATAATCTAACTTGCATAGGGCTAGGAAAGATCAATAAAAATCACAACACCCAAGCATGCTAGTGAGCATACAAGGTCCACAAAGACCAAGAAATGATGTGAAAGTTAATTATAATGTAAAAACACAAAAATTTAAAAATAATAAACATACATATCATGATTTTATACCTTAAAAAACAACAAGATAAGGTAGTACTGAGCTAGTAAAGGAGCCTCAATAGGAAAATGGAGAGGAACCTATTGCTCAAAAGAAGTTTTGTTTAAATATATATTTATTAACCTAGACTAATGTAACTAGTAGATGGCATGGTTAATACCCTATTGAATTAATTAATGTCAAGTATATGTCCATACTTACTATATTTATGGTCACTCATAACAAATATGTTTTTCTCTACCTCTGCCTCAAAAGACATGTTGCCACTTTCAACATTGATGAAGCAAGAATTAGAGAACTCCAAATTCAATGATTTATGGATCAAAAATAATACTAAAAATAAATAAGGGGTGTAGGTAAAGTATAGGACCATTTTATTTACCTCCCATCATGCCTGATGTAAAGACCCACCACCTATTCTAGCCTCAAGAACACCCTTCCCAAAACAAGAAAAATGTAGTTTTTAAGCCTAACTTCTGGCATGCATAAAATGGAAACCATAAGTCATTGGTAATAACTCAAAGAAAAATCATATTTTTGTCAAAACCCTCTAATTTATCCCTAGATCATGTAAATGGAACCTTCAAGACCAATCTATGGTATAAGTTATAGTGACGGGTTCTGAAATGCAAATTTATTATAGTGAAGAGACAAGTGCTTATCTTCCAATTGGCATTTCTACCTCCAAAAATTATATTTTAAAATCCATCGCTTTAATAGAATATATATATCAAAATTACATGTGGTTTCATGAACACAATGTCTAAATCCACTTGGATGCATATTTTCACTACTATTCAAGATTATGGAAACACTAACAACAAATGTTGTCAAAGTTGAAGTTGGAGCTGGATAACTCTACCTTCATTGCTTCATGGCCCAAAAACAAAACCAAAAACACATTTGAGGTGTTATATAAAATATAGGACCAGATTCATATCCTTTCATCATGCTTATTTGAGAGACCCACAACCCATTATCGCCTCAAGAACGTCCTTCCCAAAAAAAAAGAAATACAATTTTTAATTCTGACTTCAGGTATGCATAAAATAGAAAAAGTAAGTCATTGGAAAAAATCAAAATCTCCCTCATATGCATGTTTAATCCCTATAATTTTAACCCATATCATGTATATGTAACCTTCAATACCAATTTGTGGCACAAGTTCCAATGACAAGTCCTGAAATATAAATTTATTATAGTGAAGACACACTTGCTTGTCCTCTAATTGGCATTTCCACCTCCAGGAATTCTAGGTAAAAATTCATTGCTTTAAAAACATATATAGGAAAATTAAATGTGATCCCATGACCAATACATCGAAATCCACTTGGGTTCATGTTTTCACTACTATTTAGGAGCATGGAAGCACCCTCAAAAAATGTTGTCAAAGTTGAAGTTGCAATTGGAGAACTCCACTTCTAGTGTTTTGTATCTAAAAACTGGTGTTGCCAATATGTTAGGGGTGGTGGATAACATTAATTACTATGTTATTTTCATTATATTATTCCATATTGAGAGACCCACCACCCATTATGACCTCAAGAACGCCCTTCACAAAATAAGAAAAATGTAGTTTTTAAGCATGAATTTAGGTGTGTATAAAATGGAATTCTAAATTCATTGAAATTAATTAAAATAAACCTCATATTCATATTAAATCCCTATAATTTCATCCTATATAATTTATACATAACCTTCAATACCAATCTATGGCACAAATTGTAGTGATGGGTCTTGAAATGCAAATTTATTGCAGTGAAGAGATAAGTGCTTGTCCTCCAACTAGCATTTTTGCCTCTAGGACCTCCAAGTGAAAAAACATCACTTATATAATGTATATATAGTAAAATTAAACATTATACCATGATCATGACATGTAAATCCACCTAGATGCATGTTTTCACTAATATTCAAAGCATGGAAACACTAACAACAAATGTTGTCAAAGTTGAAGTTGGAGTTGGAGAACTCTACTTCTAGTGCTTCATGAATCAAAACCAGTGATACCAACACATATATGTTGAAATATAATATCCAATACTATGTTATTTTCCTTCCATCATGCTCGGTCTAGAGACCCACAACCCATTCTGGCCTCAAGAATGCACTTTCCAAAACAAGAAAAATATATTTTTTAACTCTGAATTCAGGCATGTGTATAAATAAATATAAGTGATTAGTTTGAACTGAAGAACCCTCATGTTCATGTCCAATCCATCTAATTTTTCATTGTATCATGTAGATATAAAGTTCAATCCAATTTGTGGTACAATTTATAGCGACAGGTATGGAAATGCAAATTTATTGTAGTGAAGAGACAAGTGCTTATCCTCTAGCTAGCATTTATAACTTTGGGATCTATAGGTGAAAATCCATTACTTCAAACACATAAAGATATAAAAATTATAATTTATTCTATGAACACAATGTCTAAATCCACATGGATGCTTGTTTTCACAACTATTTAGGAGTGTGCAAACACTAACATAAATTGTTGTTAAAGTTAAAGTTATAGTTGGAAAACTCCACTTCTAGTGATTTGTGGCTAAAAAATGGCACTAAAAAAACATCTAGGTTGGTGGTTAACATCTAATACCAGGTTATTGCCCTTCCATCATGCCCAATCAATAGACCACCACCCATTCCAATTCAAGAATGCCCTTCGTAAAATAAGAAAAATGGAGTTTTAAAGCCTGACATTAGGTGTCCATAAAATAGAAACTATAAGTCATTCATATGAATAGAAAGAACCCTCATGTGCATCTAAAATCCCTATAATTGAAACATATATCATGTAAATATAAACTTTAATACCAATCTATGACATAAGTTGTAGTGATGGGTACTAAACTGAAACTTTATTGTAGTGAAAAGACAAGTGTTTGTCCTCCAACTAACATTTCCACATCTAGGACCTCCAAGTAAAATTACATCACATTAAACACATTTAAATAGGTAAATTACATGTGATCCCATGACCACAACATCTAAATCCACACAAATTCATGTTTTCACTACTATTTAGGAGCATGGAAACATTGAAAACAAATGTTGTCAAAGTTGATGTTGAAGTTGGAGAACTCTACTTCCAGTGCTTCTTGACTTAAAAATGACACTGACAACACATCCAAGGTGGTAGATAACAGCTAGTACTAGGTTATTGGCCTTACATCATAGCCAGTTGAGATACCCACTACCCATTCCAAACTCAAGAGTACCCTTCCCAAGACAAATAAAACCTAATTTTTAAACTTGACTTCAGGCATGCATAAAATGAAAACTATAAGTCATTGGCACAAAATTAAATAACCTTATTTTGAGTGTCTAAGCCTTATAATTTCATCCCAGAGTAGTTAAATAGAAAATGCAAGACCAATCCATGGTATAAATAGTAGTGATGGGTCATAAAGTGCAAATTTATTGTAGTGAATAGACAAGTGCTTGTCCTTCAATTGGTATTTCCACCTCTAGGACCTTAGGATGAAAATACATAAATTTGAGCACATCTAGATAGGAAAATGACATGTGTTCCCATAACCATAATCTCCATATCCACCTAGCTGCATGTTTTCACTACAATTCAAGAGTGTGGAAACACTGATAAAATGTTGTCAAAGTTGAAATTATAGTAGGATAACTCCACTTTTAGTGTTTTACAGACTGAAATTAATGTTGTCAACACATATAGGGTGCTCGATAATGTCCAATACCAGGTTATTGGCCTTCCATCATGACTTGTCAAGATACCCATCACCCATTCCAATCTCAAGAATGCCCTTCCCAAGAAAATAAAAATGTTGTTTTTTAAGATTGAGTTTAGGAGTGTGTAAAATATAAATCATAATTCATTGGTTGAATTGGAAGAACCATCCTATGTGTGTCTAATCCCTCTAATTTAATCCTAGAGCATGTCAATAAAACCTTACAGAACAATCCATGGCACAAGTTGTAGTGGTGGGTCCTGAGTACTTATATTAATTTTTTCTTAGCCTCAATAATATGTAATATTTTACTAACAATGTCAACTTCCTTAAAGTGGAAGCTTATTTGGAACCACTAACCTAAAAAAAAACATAGTAAGTAGTTAAAAATGAAACTTATATGTGTTACCTATAAATTCAATAAAATTTTTTAAAATTAAATGCATCTACATTTGATAATTCCACAAACCTTAGAATTCAATCTAACAAACCACTAAGATCTGCTCTAATCTTGATATTAACAATAACAATTTCATGGTCTGACTCATGAACTTTCCATAGATTTTTGTTTAATGGCCTCCCATGATATTTTACCAATTTATTATTTGTTGCAAGAACCAAATTTGAATATTGTAGCATCTTCCTATTGTTTCAAAGTCTTCAGATAATCATACATCTGAATTTTTTATAGGATATTATCGAAGCCAAGATCTAGTGACAACCATAGACCCAATGGAATAGTCAATGTTTTCTCCATCTATGACTAGGGAAGTTAATTTTTTATTTTCCTCTACACACTGACATATGTAGTAATTTGTTTCCTCTTCATTGTCCTTTCCAATAATAACTACAAAAACATTACTTGTATCATAAAAAAAAATTTAATTACATTTTCATGATAGATAATGGGAATAAATATTTTTTAGTGATTAATATTCTACCTATTTTCACTAGAAAAGATATGTATTCAGAGTCATGTGATGATATCCTATATATAAGTTGTAATGCTAGTATAACCTCATATGTTTCCATTAGAATTAGAGGTTTGTAGATCCATTCATCCACCCACTCTTTTGAATCACACTCATTATAAACAAACTCCATGCATGAATAACAAAAACATGTCAAGTGTCTCATATGAATAGTCCATGAACTTGTATTTGAGCTACAAAATGAATGGAGATCACTTAATCCCATTAAAATCATACAATCCTCATACTTTTTCCAAGTGTTATTATTCCATGAGCAAGAAATATCTATGAACAATAGAATTATTTTGATCACCAATGCCCCTTCTCTCATTACATGATTCAGAAATGGTTGTTACTTCAGTCATAATAACACCATCTTCAAACTTCAACTCCTCTCTTGAAGGGGCTCTTTTTACACATGCTCCAACATCCTCATGTTACCCTTTTACATGGAAAACCTTAGTAAAAATCCAAATATGTTCTACACCATTTATAATGTGCATCTTTCTCAACCAATAAAACATATGTGCATTATTGAATTGTGATGTGTAATTTTTTGACCAAATGTTATGATGATTGAAAGTAATGTTCCTCTCAATCAAATATCCATAGAACACCTCAAAAAAAAACATTCAACATACTTTTTACAATGTGATCGGTCAACACCGACATATAAATGGCACTCCCTTATTTTTTTTTATGATCTTTATCTATGCTACTAGGTGTATGAATGAATGTTATATGCTCGAATATGGCAAGCTATATTGAGTTGTAATATTATGACTAAACTTCCATTTATGGTTTGAATGTGTAATTATCAACAAAATATTCTACTAAAACAATAGAACCAAGTGGGAATGTGTCCTTGATTAGCTTAAAATATTAATCCAATCATCAATCCTTTTGTATATTCCTTGCATACTCATAAACAATTTCCTCATTGAGTTTGAACATAAATTCTAAAATAGGTATCTACTTTGTAACAAGCTCACACCTTTTAGACTATTCTCCATCTTTTAATTGATAATTCATAGATTTGTATTTGTTCAAACCAATTAATTCCTACCCAATTTCACTTTTACTCCCCTTATGGATATAATTTTTAAATTCTAGTAATCCACCACAAATTCTGCAATTTCCATCCAAACATGCATTTGTATAAAAAAATTGTCCATCTGGTCTTTCACAAAAAATTATTGGAATAAATTTTTTAGCTAATTTAAATTATCCATGACATTCCTTTAAAATGGTGTCAGTATGCAAAGAACAATGTATATGGTACAAAACATCATAGTGCATTAAAAATTCAACATGTTGTCTACAACAAGTGGTGCATGTGTGATTTATTTTTACATAAAATAGTATGGCCATCTCAAAATATCTTTGACTAATGGAAATTTATGGATATATTTCTAAAATCTTAGAGTATAATTGTGTTTGGGTCATAGCCAAGAAATGTTTTAGATGTGGTTCTAAGTTATGAGAACCAACTTTTCTTTTCACCACATCTCTTATATTGGGTGAAACTCTTGTATTGTCTTTCTAAAATTATGTAGGTAAATCTTTGAGAGCATTTATTATAGTATTATCTTTTCATGGAATTATATTAGATAATGACCATAGCTTAGTGATATTGGCTTCATTAAGTATTTTTCATCTTTCAATTTCTTTCATTAATGTTTTTCTATTTATGTCTAATGTTAGGTTAGTTTTTGAAATCAATTATATTTTACCTATTTGATCACTTACTACACAAGTTGTAATGATACATTGGTAAAGATTAAAACATTTGTTGTGTGATTTTTGGCCTATAATATGATATGCATCATGTAGATTTTCAATAATTTCATTATTTTCATCATCCATTTTAGATGTTCTTAGTCCTAGGGTGTACATTGTCAGTATCATATTAATCAATTTCATCAACTAAATAAACACTTAACATTTTTTACTATAAAAATGTAGTTTAATAAAGAAATTGTCCCAATTTTTTTTCATCTAATCTTATTGAATGGTGGTTAGACCTATTTTTATGCATTTGTTTCAATTTTTTTTCATCAACTTCAATTAATTACTCACCTTTTCTATGCACAATCCTCAGAGGTGTTGTTAATAGTGGAGTTTGCTGAAAAGGTGTTCTAAAATCATTATGTTCACTTCTAGTTTATTCAATGTTAGTTTCATTATTTATTTATGGGATGACATTTTCTTCATTTTTACTTTCATCATTATGTGTTTCTATAAAATTATATGCATTGATAGGAGGTAAATAGTCATGCATAGATTCATCATCAACAAAATAAAAAACTGTATACCTTGAATGTGGACTTGCAACATAATTTGAACTTCTAGGTAAATATTCATAATCATTATGAAAATCATTATATTTAATTTCATTATTATCTAAGACATTTGGCTCATTAAGGATAGTGTTTGTACCTTGTCTCAAATGAAATGATTGCATTCACACCTTTTATTTTTCTCTCAGCTCTTCTAATTGATCCAATATTTTTTGCCTTAACTTATTTATCTTATTTTAATGAGCTTCATCACCCATGAATAGATAAATAAACATTTTAAATTCCTTTTGATGGTGGGGACCTAAAGAACAATTTGATTCCTTTTGATAGTGAGGGACCCAAAGAATAATTTGATTCCTTTTGTCTTCATCGTAAAAAACATAAAATGATGTAGAGAATGTTTGTGGGGTTAGAATTCTTCAAATATCATAAAAAAAAATGTTGGACAATGACTTTTTTGTCTAGAGATAATAACACATACACATTCTTTTTCCTATATACATATTATCAATAATGTGTACACATTATAGTATAATGTATGTGCATTATTGATAGTATGCCTATGTGATCATATATCATGTTGTTGTGATATATGATCATAATAACTAATAAAACCTATGCTATATTATTATTTTAGAGTTTATTTACCCATATCTTGTATTATATACAATTGATTGAGCCATAATTTAGGTTCATGGGGCTCATTTTAGACTAAATCACATGTTTAATTGCACCAATCGACTAATTGAATTAAATTATTACTAATTTAGACTTAAATCATGTCTCTAATTGTACAAAAAGACTATTTAGATCAATTAATGACTGATTTATCCCGAAATTACCTCGTGCTCTCGATTAGCTAGCTTGAAAGGGCTTGAACTGGCCCAAATTTATTTTTGGTTAAATTTGTGTATTTTTTGATTTATTTTTTTATGATATTAAGGTTAATTTACCCCAAATTTACTTTCATATAGTCAAAATTAGGTTCATGGGGTTCAATGTTTCCCAAATCACATCCCTAATTGCACCAATTGACTAATCAGATCAATTCATGATATAATTGAACCTAATCTAGCCCCAAATCACATCTTGATCTTGTAATTAGGTTGAAGGGGATTAAATTGGCCCATATTTCCATCATGATTGAATTGGTGGATTATTTTATTTATTTTGTTACGATATTAGGGTTGATTAACCCCCTAAATTACATCTTATATAGGATAAATCAGATTTATGGGGTTCAATTTCATCCAACTTTCATCACTAATTATAAGCATTGACTAATTGGCTCAATATGTTGGGAAATGTGAGATAATTTAGCCCCAAATCACATATTAGACACACAGTTAGGTTAAATGGGTTTAGATTGGCCCCAATTACCTTCATGTTTGTATTTGTGATAAAATTAGGGTTTAGGGTTTAGGGTTGTAATAATTAACTAATAGGGT
>JARHVA010001102.1:72500-107500 GCA_037957365.1 Torreya grandis | reverse complement strand
TGTGGACCTATTTATTTTATTAGAACCTTGAGGTATCACTTAGTAATGGAAACATAATTCATATTTTCCTCTTACTTTCATATACCTTTTATTCTTATATCCAAACCATCCTCCACTCGGTCACCTATCTTTTCATGACTAGCCTATAAGTGTAGTTTGTGTTTTTAACTATAGGTGAGAGGTGAGTTCTTTCTTGAATGGTTGTTCAAGATGTGCTTAGGTTTCAAGTTATTATAACCAGATTTATTATCATCCAAACTCCAACATCAATTCATCTATTTCCTTCTCACTTTCATATATTTACACAAGCCTATATGTGAGTCTTTAAGCCTATTAGGCTTGAATGTATTTTCAAACTTGAAACTACATTCATTAACCGAGTCTAAACTTCATGAAGGATTCTATCTAGATTTTATGCACATTTATCTCAAACACCATACTAGACATTACATATTTTTTTAAGACACTCGAAGTTAATTTGGATCTCTCAGTACGCCTAATTGTATGTGTATAGAATGTAGCCATCAAGTATGATAGGTTGGATTTAAGGGTGAGTATCCAACTGAATTTGCTCTTTCCATTAAATTGAAACATATTATCTCAATTTTTTAAAATAGTTTCTATTCTTCATTTACCCTTTGAACCATTATTTGAAACCATTATTTTCCATCATTTTGACCCACTTCTATGTTTAGCAAGCTTATATACAGTCCTTAGGCATATGACCAATCTTTGTTTCTTGGAACTAGTGTAAAGGAACTCATCCATGTAGAGAGTTCTGAATCAAAAAAGATATTATGTGATGCCTTTGAGGAGATAATAATTTAGTATCAACCTTCCATATACTTCTGGAAACATAGAGTTATACCTTTCAAACTATTATTATGCAGGCAATGTATACATAGTCTTTAAAATGAGTTATGAATGCCACTCAATAGGCTAGTATAGAAGGTACCTAGATGATTGGATAGATTTGATGGAATCAGAAGGTAGTGAAAACATATTCAAACTCCATTGAATACATTAAAACTATCAAACTCTTCAAAAAAACTTCAAGTACAAGCTATGACACATCTTACATGAAGGCTCACATGTGCCAACCTAGTGAAAATAATCATGAAATAGTTTTTCATATCCATATAAACCCTATACAATGTTTTTCATTCTCCAATGAGTTCAAATTTTCATGAAAATTTGCACAAAACCAAGCTAGTGGGGATTGTAGGCAGCTTTTAACCCCTTAAGCTCTTAGCGATTTTTCATAGAGATAGGGGATTTAATATAAAAAAAATTATAGGTATGTGAATGCCACTAGGACCCATATCTTGGTGAAGATCTCAGACCCTGACTCTACCTGTATGGATTGTACCATTCATTTAAAATTTACCTTCGTGAGCTTGCAAGGATATCGATAGAAGAGAGAATGAATATTTTTCCTTATTGAGACCTATAAAAGCATTATGAAATTTAAAATTACATATAGAATGTCAATATACATTTTAAAAGTATCTTCACCTAAGAGTGGGCTCTTGAAGTTTGTACAAGTTCCTTAAATTACCTCCTTAGAGTTAGAACTAAAGTAACTAACCTATTCTGACATGTAAACTGATACGCTAACTTTGTATTGACAACATGCACGTTATGTATCTTCTTTAAAAAAAAATAATTTGATAAATTCCATACATTAGCTCATTTTTACGCCAAAATGTGACTTAAATGACTTAGAGTGCATGATATACATGGTTAGATGACTTGTAGAGATTTAGAAGGCCACCTTTATCTTTTAATGACCTCTTGACCATTGTATTTAATTGTCCATGCAATAATATCACCTTTATAAGGTTTAATTTGGCCATAATTAAAACCTAGGTTTCTCCAAAAACTTTAAAAATGGTTAAAATACTTTAATTTATTCAAACAAATTTGACAAGATTTAAACCAAGTGACCAAGTGAAAAGACTTTACTTGATGGACCATATACCATATTGACACATCATGACATACTTCTATGACACACTAAACTTACCTTGAAATAATTAGTATGCATGAAAAGGACACTACCTTAAACAATGCTAACAAGACTAACAAATTTTCAATTCAAGACTTCATAAGGCATGGAAGCATGACCAATAAGTTTTCACTTATACGAGTTGAAATTTTGACCTTGAGGATCAAAATTGGTCAATAATTACAAATATTGATGAACCAAGTATTATTCCCCTTATTTTATAAGTTTATATTTATCTTCTTTGATGACATTCTCATCTACAGCCACACATAGGAGGATCACCTCCACCACCTTGACACAGCCTTGGGAATTCTTTATTCCAACCACCTATATGCCAAACATTAAAAATGTCATTTTGAGAAAATTAAGGTTGAGTATTTGGGACATATTTTTCATCTAATTGTGTTCATGTTGAGCCCACCAAAATTGAATCTATGACAAGTTTGTGGCCATCCAAAACACTCAAAATCTTATGTGAATTTGTTGGCTTGACAGGGCACTACCAGAAATTTGTCAAGGATTATAGCACAATTGCATTTACATTGATAAGGTTGATCAATAAAGAATTGTTTTTATGGTTAATAGCATCTACCAAGCATTTGTTGGCCTTAAACATGCAATGTGAACCACACCAGTCTTGTCCATGCCTGATTTATCCAAACCATTTGTGCTTAAGTGTGATGCATGTGGAACATGTCTTGGTGTTTTACTTATGTATGAAGGACGATCCATTGCATTCACTAGCAAGACACTCACTAGATTTAATTTGGCATGTTACACATATGACAAAGATATTATGGATATCCTCCATGCAGTTCACAAATAACATCCATATTTGCTTTATCAACACTTTTGCATCAAAACTAACCATCAAAGCCCTAGATATTTTTTATAAAAATGAGTATCTTCCCCAGATCATTAGAAATGGGTTTCTAAACTCATTGAATATGATTATGAAATTAAATGCAAAAATTGAAAGGAAAACATGGTGATCGATGCCCTCTCTCACCAGTTTAAAGAACAAGCTCATTTATGTGTTGTTTCCATTCCCATTTCCACATGGCTTAAGGATCTTCAACATGAATGGCATCATGATAACTCCACCCAAAAACTCATTGTTTAACTCTCTAATGGTTCATTTTCTAAACCTCACTATACTTAGGATGAAAAAACATTGAGTTATACATGTCATATTCTATTAATTTCTAACTCCAAGTTTAAATAGAACATTTTATAGGAGATACATGCCTCCCCTTTTATAAGTCATGTAGGTTTTCTCAAAACTTATGATTGAATCTTTCATAGTTTCTTTTCATCCAAACTCAATTAGGTTATCAATAAATTTTTTGTCTAATATGATGTTTGTCAATGACATAAAGGGGAAATAGTTGCACCACTTGGTCTAATTCAGCCACTATCAATTCTAAAACATATTTGGATAGACATTTCCATAGATTTGATTGAAGGCTTACAAAATTATAGCACTAAATCAATCATTCTTATTGTAGTGGATTGTCTTTATAAATACACTTATTTATGTGTTATATCTCATCCCTAAACTATTTATATCCTAACCTAGACATTAATTGATCAAATATTTTGGATCCATGGTGTTCTTTCTTTTATTGTCTCTGATCATGATTATATCTTTACAAGTCATTTTTGGTAATAACTATTCAACTGCCTTGGTATAACTCTCAAAATGAGTTTAGGATATCATCCATAGTCTAATGGAAAAACTAAAATTGTTAATAAATGTTTGAAGACCTATATTTATTTGCTTTGTCATAAAGAAGAAACATTAGTGTGTAAAATGGTCACCTATTACATAATGGTGGTACAACACTTCCTACCAGATGATCACCAAGCTAACACCATATGATGTTGTCTATGGCCAAAAGCCACCCTCTCTTCTTTTATATATACCAAGAAGTTCCCCAGTAAAAGCTGTTGATATGACCATATGGTCATGTGACAATATCCTTTACTTCCTCAAGGATAATATCCACATAGAACAAAACTACATGAAGCAATAGGCAAACCATCATTACTCTAAATAATACTTTTTAACTTAGAGATATGGTTTTCCTTAGCCTATAACTTTATAATCAATCCTATTTGAAGTTGAAAGTCCACTATAAATTGGATCCAATATTTTATGGGCCTTATAAAATCCTCCAGCAGGTTCGACTTGTCACCTACAAGTTGGAACTTTTGGCTTTATCATGTGTGCACCCTATTTTTCATGTGTTATGCTTGAATAAGTCCTTGGGAAGAATTTCCACACTCAGATAGTGCTTCCAAAAATTGATGTAAAAGAATCCATGATTTTGCAATTTGACTCCATCCTTGATAATTGCTCTCATTATTTTTGCATTTGGGTCATCACCTAAATTATCATCCAATGGCATGGGATGGAACCCAAATATTCCACCTGAGAACCTCTTCTCTCAATCCAACAACAATTTCCTCACCTCAAGATTTGAGCATAAAATTTTTAAATAGGAGGGCATGCTATGATCCTATGTCTTAACCATCTTTTTTGTAATTTTTTTCTTTGATAAAAGGTTATGGATGCATATGCTTTGTAAGACATCCCTCAAATCCCCTTGTAATAGTCGAGTGTAATAGTGTAATAATCACACATTCATTATGAGTAGTAGTTATCTAGTAGTAAATTACTATAAATAGGATCCTAAACTAGTATGAAGGCATCCATGAATTATGTTGAATTGATCTTGCTCAAAGGAGGTTGCCCCATTGAAGAGGCTAGTGATTTTGTAATGTTATTATTGTAGTACAATTCTTCTTATTTATAGTCATTATATTGTTGATATTTATAGATTATTTCATGTATTAACACATATTTACTAACTTGTTCAAGAAGGATTCTAGTACATAGATATGAGGTGATAAATAATGAAACCCATAGATTAAAATCTCAAAGGAAAAAGGAACATGACCTAATATTTATGATCATATGGGAAATTTAATTCTTTCCCAACTTGAAAAACACTAAATTTATTAGATTTATCTATAGAAAACTAATCTTGATGGAATCAATAAATGGGAAAAAGTTACCCTCCTAAACATAGGCATGTAGGAAAGCTTTTTGAATAAAATTCTATTTGGATACTCTTCGATCTAACATTTCTTCTACATTTGTCTTTTACTTTTTTTTATGACCCTCTACACTTAGACTCATGTAACCAGGGAAACACATGGGCTCATCACCAAAGGCTAGATGTAAGTGAGTAAGGGCATCTCTCCCCAATGTTAATCATAAAAAATGAGTAAGATATGAGGGATAAAAACCAAAGGTTAGTAAAACAGTGAGAGATGTGAAATTTGACTTTTGTATTTGCACAAACATTTTTATTTTCAAAGGAGTGTCAAATTTTCTATCTACAAAACATTCACCCCCAAATCTTGTCCCCATGCACTAGTAATATGTAAGGGATTATCACTGTGGAGCAAGATAGGAAAGTAAAGTTAGATATATTTTAGGAAGTTAATGTTCTACTTTATAAGTCATTGTAAAATGGGACTCTATCATAGACAAGCCTCTAGATTAGATTGTAAGTTAGTATTTTCTAAGTTGTGCATGAAGGTGTAGGGAAAAAAGGTGTACTCTACTTGTAAAAACTAAGGAAGAACCAATGTAATGCTTATTTTGATAATATTTTCCATGGGGTAATAGAGTAATGTGAAAATGGGATGATGTAATATGCCACATTTTGAAATTTTCTACACTATGTGAATTAACAACCAAGTGATCACAGAACAACACATCTTACTATGCAAACAAACATACAAACTATGACAATGAAATTTGAATGAGAATAACATGACATGAAATTATTAGATATAGAATAATTTTAGGTGAAAAGAGTTTATAAAAACTCATAGAACTCCTAACCTTATAGAGTTCATAACTTATAGGTTCCATTATTCAAATCTTTTGTCACTAGGTAGGGGCCTAACTAGTTAGATCTAAAATTATAACCTTCTCCTTTGTTATTATCAATCTAAATGTCAAGCCTAAGGACAAGGTATCCTAAATGAATTGGGAAATTATGGGAATAATTATGGAACTTATGATACTGTTGGTAGAGTAACATTAACATTGGTTTCTTGACTACTGTGTTTGATAGCAGGAAGACAAGAACTTACATGAACTTAAACACCCACTTATCATGAACTCCTTTTACTATGGGAAATATTATAATATAGTATTTTGATCTAAAGGATTAATGATAAGATATGGATGATTTTTTATCTTCTATGTCTCGGGTAAAGAATGTTTATAATGGCTTATTGATAAGTGTTTTAAGGATGATTATTCCTGCAAGTGGAAGAGGATGTCTAGCTTTGGTAGTATGTAGGTAATCATAGGGACCAAATGTTGATTTTTATTCTAACTATTATTAAGGTATGAATCCTCTCCTTAATCATGAGCATGGTTGGGGGAGGATAAATGGTTTTCATAAAATTTCTAGAAAATATGGAGTAGCTTAAACTACTACCTTCCCCAATGTGACAAACATCATATGGTTGTGATGGAAATGATAGGATGGGTCTAGGGAAGCCTATCATCTCCTAATATTTATATCATATGAATATCAAACATGATTGGAGATAAGGGGCTATCAAGGTCTAGTAGACTATCACTATATTCAATATAAACAACCATTTAGTCACTGGATATCTTGGGGATGAGAGGCTCTATCCTAATTGAGACTATAAAATCAAAATTTGGTATTATGGGATAAAGGTAAAAGTGTAAAAATGGGGCAACCATGGATTCAGATAGCTAATTGATTTCTTTAGGGACTACTTTTACATAAATGAAGTTAAAGTCTTTAGAGATCTTACACATGGTCATCTTGTACAACTGAAGGTGTTCAATCTTGGTCTGATAGACATCATAAAATTGGTTCATAATTAGTTGTGAGTCACCATGGATCCTTAAATTTTAAATGCCCAAGCATTCTTCAATGATCTTGCTAAGTAATAGGGCCTCATACTCAGCTCCATTGTTCTTACACTCAAAGTCCAGATTGAAGCCAAAAGTCATGATTCACTCTTGAGGAGAAATTAGAATGACCCCTACTACAACACCTAGGTGGCATTTGGCCCCATTATAATAAAGGACACACTGATCATGTGTAGAAGGGGGAAAATCATCTAGTGAAGTTTATTGGTAATCCAATATATCAACTATATGGATATTAAAAAATGTCAACTAGTCCTTCTTAGGGTCCCTAGTTTTGAGGATCAAGAAGATAATGAGTATGTCTCATTTTTAGGGCAAATCGAAGGTATTGCATAGATGATAATGGCTTATCCTTGTGTTATGGATGAATTAAGGGAATGAATTTTAAGAACTCAAAAGGTTATTTTCTAAGGTTTGGGTTGAGGTAGGTAAGTACCTCCAAAAATTCAAAAGGGTGCTTACTTGGCTTTTTCTTTGGGGTGGGAAGTATGCCAGAGTATTTAGGATGTTATTTTTGTGTGGGAAGTATTTAAACATAATTAGGGTCTAATTTCAATATAGAAGGTGAAAAAACAAATTATGCAACTTACATTACTAATGATAAGACATGGGTAGTATTGTTTATCCAGTTTTTATGTGGGAAATATTGTAAGAATTTAGTGAGTGACATTATAGGGTCTTCTTTATTTACAAGGGAATGGAGAGTCCCCATTTATGAATTCATGGATAATTGTGGGTTATGATGTTGATTTCTATCCTACCTACCATCATGGTATGAATCCTTTCCTTGAGTACTAGCATGGATTAGGGATAAGGAATGGCCTAGTTTCCTATTGGAAGACTTGAGGCGTGATGAGAAACATAATTAGGTGTAGATTAAACAAGAATGATCAACATTTATGAGGAATAAGACCCAACGGATCATGAACTTTGTAAAACTAGTACAACCCTATCGTAATATGTGAACACACTCTGAATTTTTTTGGAAGTGACAAGGATAGAATGCGAAGAGAGACTATCCTTTACATGGTTGAATATTGGGTGGTAATGTTGATAGTTATTGGGATGGTTGTTGTGAAGGGGCAATTCCTCATTCCAAGACTCCTCTATCATGCAAAGCTATAGTAGACTAGTTAACCCATCTTAGGGTTGTTGGCCTTGAGGTTTTGAATAAATCAAATATCCCCACCTCTCATGAGTCGAATTGGAGGGGGAGTGGAGTTTCATTTTGTAGGATATTGATGATCTCAACTATAGACATGGTAGAACTTACTAGAGTAGTGACTATTTATAGGTTAGTGGTCTCTTCAGTTGTTGCTATGTCTTTCTCTTCTAATTTATATTTTAACAAAGTTTCGAGGATTATAGACCCCTTGTTTAAATAAACACTTTTAGCTTTATAGGTACAGTGACATTTTTTTAATTATAGGGGTTTCATGACCCCATTGGTAGGTAGATGTAATTGATGTGTAACTCAAGTTGCTTATACATGGTCACTTTTAATATATCAAACGGTTTAGGATCCCCTAGGCTATGAAAACCTTCCCTAGGTGAAAAAAACAGATTTATTGGAATAATGGTAAAGGGATAGCCTTCATCTTATGTATCTAGGGCCTTCCCAAGATCATATTGTAATTGGTATCTTTGTCTATGACATAAAACTCAATTAACACTATCCTAGGGCCCAAAGTGATTGGGAGTAAAATGGTCACTATGGAAGTAGATTTGAGGTGGATGTAGCCTCGTAGGGTGTTATACATCATATAAAAATTGGTTTCACCATAACTAAGCTTTTATAGGAAAAAAAGGGGACAATAATGATAGGTGCCCCATCGTCAACCATGTCTCTCTTCATATAATTATTGTAAATCCAAACATTTAGAAATAAGGTTGAATCTCCCCTCCTCACCATCTTAAATTTAGGAAGAAGATTTCATAAATTAAAAAAATAAATAGCATCCCATAATTCTTGACTAGGTGGAAACATGTCCAGATCAATGTGGTTAATATAACCTTGTGGAAGAGGATTAACACTAATAAATTCCCTAGCATTAAGGGATCAATCAAGTTCGACTGATGAGTGGGAAAATTCTTGAGAAAGTCTAAGAATGAAACATGGCAGAATGTTTTGGTTAAATCAAAGATTAAATCATAGTACCCCATAGGTTTAATAATAGACTCTATTTATAGAATGCTTGATGGATAGAGGGCCATAAGTTGATAATATCTAGTGTGAATAACATTTTTTGACTCTTCTTCAACTTCCAATTCCATAACCCCTATCATTCTAGTTTTGCATTACACTCCCAACTAAGGATCCACATCAGTGTTGAAGTACTAGAATGCTTCGGCATCACAAGTTCACATCATCATGCATTGGTTATGTTCAATAGTGTGGTTATGTGGGCCTGTATACCATTAAATTTGGGTAACATGTATTTGGTGGTTAGGGAAGGGGTTTTGTAATAATTAGAGATTATGATTTTGGGGGGAAACAAGACCATATGTAAAGGCCTGAGATCTTGTATTAGCACTCCATAATAACATGTTTACAAATGTTTTCCTTTCATATTATGGGATTCTTTAGATAAATTTGTATTCCCTACAGTTTTAAGTGTCATGACCAATAACACAATAGAGGAAGAAATAAACATTGGGATTAGAGCCCCTGTGCCTCATGTTCTACCCCTATTTCCTGAATACTTATTGATTCTTTTGTTGATAAAATATGTTTGGTTTTGAAACTATGGGTATTGTTTGACTGGTTAATATTGATTTCGATTATGGTTCTAGTGTTACATGTTGTGTAACGGTGGTCAGTTAAAGTCGAATCCATGAATGGAAGGAGGGGTATTTCAGTTCTAAGTGCCTACATTTTTAGCAGTATTGGTATTTTTTACAAGTTAAAATTGATTATTATTTATAGGGTTTGTGTTTTTAATTTATTCAGTGACACCATCCGTGGTGGCATTCCTATTTATATTTAGGGATTTTGGACCTTGGACCTTGGTTATTGGTATTGTTTGGACTTATATATTTAAATTACCCATTTTTTTGGCTTGGGGTGATAATATGTCTATTGGTCTCATAAGTTCAGTAACCACTATCAATAATTAATTTTTAAATTCATAAGGAGATCTCAATGTCTTCTTCATAGGATCAATATGAAAATTTTCAAGCATCCTCCCTCATCTCCTTGTTACGGGAGTGAAGGAAAATATTGCACAATTATTTTTGATCCATGTGGGGTGCATTGGCAAAGGAATATTATACTTGCCACCATATCATGATTAAATATGTAACTGACTCATTATGTTCTTACTTGAAGTGTAAAAATTATCGTATGTTAGTATTTTAGAGTTTGTTCATAGTGAAAGCTTTGACAATCTCAGCCATGAGTTGATAAAAATAATATATAAACCCCTCAGGGAGGTAATAATACCAAATTAGTGCTATCCATTCTAAGTTTTTAGGAAACATTTTTATAGAAACCCCATCTTAGGGGAGGAGTTACCTAATAACTATAACATAAAATTTGACGTGCATGTTGGGATCCCCCTTCCCTTTGAACTTAAGAAGGTTCTATAGGGGATGTGGGAAAATAACCTCCCATATGTGAGAATCAAGAGGCTCCTTAAGGTACTTAGCATAAGTTCCCATGTTTCTAAAGTATGTTATTTCCATAGAGGGACTAGATTAAAAAGGCAGAGTCACATAAGGGTTAGTTTGGTAACCATATAAGGAATAGAATTAGGCTAATAAGGTGAATTGGAATAAGATGGAAAATAGTTATCCAACTAAGTGGATTTGGAGTACATATGAAAGTAAGGAGGGATATTATTGGATGTAGGCAATGTGGTGGTTTATTGGGATGGGTTTTGTGTGGTTTTCACATAACTCGATGTTATATATGGTGGGATATAACTTGTCTATGGATGAGGAGTGTGGGGATACATAACTCAAAGGCATAAAGAATGGTGGCTTGTTGGCCACCCCATCATTTTGAATAGGTAGAAATTAAGTGGATATGCTCTCTATTGTAGTTTGAATAGGGGATTGATAAGATGAATGAAATTTAGAGGTGCCCAGGTTGGGGACCCCATGAGTAAGAATATCCCTAAGGGGTTAATGAGAAACATGGTTTAACGAGAGTGCATGCTCTTGATGTGGCAGAATCATGTAAGCTCATTATTGTGGAATTTTATGAGTCATTTCTTTTATGAGGGAAGGAGAGGGATGGGCTCATGAAAGATAATTTGGATCCATCCCCTGACCTAGGGTTATTGGTTGTTTTCTTAGTCATAAATGTGACCCACTAAGGTGTTGATGAGTTTATTTGGGCTAGCATCGGATCCATGCCTAAGATCCTCATGTACATGATGGGTAGATATGTGACATGGGTTAGTCTAAGGGTGATGGTTTGGGGTAAAATCCCCAAGGATATTAGTTTAGGTTTAACCAGTGGATTAGAGGTGTCTTGACTTCTACTAGGAAGATGCACAACTGATTGCATATGATTAACCTCATCTTCTAAGTGATAAATCCTTTTTAGGTAATTATCATACTTAGCAACACTTTTTGTATCTAGGATTTGTAAGATAATGGATGACCTAGTGGCCACAAAAGGAATGGTCATAACTCCCTAATTAAGGGTTATAAAATTGGATTCTAGTTGGTTACTCATAGCTTTAGATATGTCTCATATTTATTGAATAGATACCCCACTCCTAGTTTGGGTGTTGGGATGAGGGTAATCATAGAATCAGTAGTCTATATTGGTGTCAAAGGTTGGGTTATTCAAACTCATCAATGAATTCTCACTAGAATTGAGCTAGCTTCTCCTATAGCCCTCTAGGCTAAGGGACCTGTTGATGTCCTGTCTAGACATATTTTGGGGGTATATGAATTCTTGAAAAATAAATGGAATGAGAAGGGGAATATGGAGAATAGGATAAAGAGAAGAGGAAGAAAATGAAAAATCAAAGGATGAAGTCCTTCACTTCAGGTTCAATCATTTGTGTACATGAGAATAACACATGCTAAAATGTGCATTCAACTCCCTGAGGTTAGGCCAGGGCAACTGACACAATGGATGGGCTATGGATTGGGTTTATTGTTAATCAAGACGAGAATTAGAATAGGTGGTGGTAATGGGTTATCATGATAGAAGCAAATGACTTCAACAACATCATGGTGATTATTAAAAGTGTTAAGCTATGATGAAATAAAGCTCCAATGTCCTTCAGTTTTTGAGATCATAAGAAGGCAAAGCTCCTAGTTGATGCTAGGAATAGGTAAATGGGAGAGATTGGGTTAGACCACATGAGGAATATAGTCAACATGTTTTGGGTGACTATGCCCACTCAATGTCATACAGAAGATGTGAATGATATGGGTGGGGCTAGAACTGAGGAAGAAAAAGGGAAATGGAGATGGGACTAGGGATGGGTGATGTTGATTGGATAAATTCTATGTTGAGGATGTATAACTAAAGGTGGATTTTGGATTTGTTCTTGTTTGTCCAAATTAGTAAAGGAGTCAATAACAATATGAAGAATCAAGGTGGAGTGGAAAACCTCACATTTTAACTTGGTATTAATGTCAGTTTGAAAATATGTATCTATATCAGGTGCTCTAACTCTAGGGAATAAACCTTTGTAGATAAGACCTTGTGTTTTGGGAAGGGTCATCCAAAGGAGGTTAGGCAAAAGCCAAGTTAGAAGCATATGAACTTGTTATACAATGGCCTGTTGTGTATGTTTATTATGATCTTGAAGCAAGGATTTGTGTGGGGTACTTACATGAACAGGCAAGGCTTGGATGGAACGTGGATGATTTTACATGTTAGAAAGGCTTCGAATGAAAAATAGGTGTTTGCGTCTATTGGCAAGGCTTCTTGACACTATTTTTTATAGTTTTCATTATTTTTGGCTTGTTTTTGAGTTTTTTTGAGTTTATGGAGGTAAAATGCTTGCTTAATAAAAGTAAAACTCTGAAAATAAATAAATGACAAAATTGAAAGTAAATGAGAGTAAAACTTCTTTTTAAAATTATATAATAATTCACATTGCATTCAAAGGAGAGAGGGAGAAACCTATGCTATTATGTAAAGTGTTAATTTTTCTTAACTTTGTTTGGATACAATCTAGGGGATGATGTTTTTATAGTTTTTATCTTTTTATTTGGAATGGATTAAAAATATAAATTATGTCTTCTAAATTTTCAAGCAATGTGAAAGGAAATATAATCTAAGAAAATAATATCACAACAATTTTTTTAAGATTTTATTTGTCTTCAAACAAGCTAAACTAGCCTTTCAACTTTCCTAGTTTGTTGTAAACAATTTTTTTTAATGAGTTGTTAAAAGAGAGACCAGAAATATGAATTCTAATTTTATGTTTTCAATAGGTAATAACAACACTTTTGATTCATCAAAATAATAAACAATAGAAATGTAGTTGTTCTTCTTGTGCACCTAAGATTATCTAAGATTTTATGGTTGACTAGTTGGTTATTTTACATGCAAGAAAACTTGTTTTGACATTGAAAATGAAAAGATATGTTGGCTATAAATGTTTTGAATATTTACTAAGGTCTTCCTATCAATTTTTTTATGAATGGTTTTCTAATGGAGAGAAAATAAATCTATTGGAATGCAAGCACAATCAAAACTAACTACTTTTCCTTTTTGACAACGAAGACAATGAAAAGAAATAAACTTATCTCCATATCAAATTTGTTCTTTTATGAATGATGAGATTAATCTAATGCAACAATAACTCTACTAATCTAATCTAATAATTAAATAAAATATTGAAATCAAAATACAGTCCAACTTGACCAAGGCATAGATCAACTGGAATGCATGTACTATGTTGATGAAAGAATCCTCAGTATACTAGCTCCTTTTTATACTTATTTGAATTCTAGGAACCCTATAACTGGGGATGACCAAGCTCTAAAACAATGGGAAGGAGAAGAGACACAACCACAAATGGAGAGAAATTTAACTAAGGTTGACAAATGCTTTGATTTACAAAGACTGAGTTGCTAGATTAATAACACTTTTTCACCTGTGGTAATATAGTCAACATGAAAACTATAAAAAACTGAAAATATAGTAAATTGTAACAGAATTGTGGTTTTAAAATCTTCAAAATAACTTCTTATTATAATTTTTTGATCCAAAATCAAGCCAAAAATTACCTTTTTGTATAAAGAGTTTGGTTCTTGCATGAAGGAGTTGAACTTGGGAGAGACTCAAAATGAATGAAAATATAAGAGGGAGTGAGCTAGGATAGATTGGAGCAGAACTCAGGATGGAACTAACAAGAAACATGACAAAAAGCATGCAAAACACATCAAGGAATGGTTCTCGGGAGCAAATATTGGAAGATAAATACAAAGGGATATAAATACAAGGGGTAGTTATGAAACCACTGCCTTTGGTAATAGAACTGCCACTTATAATTACATAAATACCCTTATTTTAATACGTAACCATCGTGTTAATTATGAAACTAATGCAATAGTTATGTAATTTGAGGGGTAGTTTCATAAAGGAAGGTGGTGGTTTTGTCGTGGATATAAATTTTTTAAAACACACTGACAAAAATTGTAGAATTTAATTGTAAGGAGACTCAAAGGGGCCAAGGGAGAAGTAGGGAAGTAAAAGAGGAGCAAAGAGGTAGAGAGTTCCCTACGGAGTTCATTGCATCATCATCAGATTTGTATCAAAATTTGGGTGTATACAAAAATTGCATCTATGAAATGACTCTCTAAATACATAAAATTGATTTTAATGTTGAGTAAAATCGATAATTATTTTTGAGGTAAAGTATGTAGGGTTGTATTTAAAAAGTTATGTATACATATGGTAAGACAAAAAAAAAAATTCTTGATATTTATGCAAAACTTTTATATTTAGCACCGTGAAAGTTCCATGAGAATTGTAAAATCCACCTAAGAAGTTAATTGTTATCTATTCCAATGAAGATCGTAAACCTTTTAAGACTCTGAACAGTGTCATCTCGACTCGTAAAGGCATGAACAGCCAAAAGATGAAAATAATACATGAGACTTTCGCTGTAAAACGCTACAGCCAACAAAAATTGTACTTTAATATGATCAATGATTTTTAACCATGGTATAATATTATGAGTTTTTTTTTAAGACCATCCGATAGTATAAGGCCATCTGACTCTGACAGTGACGGCAGGCGAGAGGTAAACACGGCACCTTAATCTCCGCTTCAATGAAATTGTGGGAGTCAACTGAAAACGTTAACACAACCGCGTTTAACACAAATAATTGTTGGCATTCTTTTGGCTGTAGTGTCTTACGGTCAATTACGGGTCCCTTTCATCCATTATTCCTCTTAAATTTTAGTTCTTACAAATTAAATTAATGCCGTGTAGTTTTTTTTAGCGGTCTGTGAACAGCAAAGGCCTAACATGACTTTCTATGCTGTACATGCCTCCCCAGCTACGCAACAAAGGCCTTCAACGTTTGCGATTGATTGAATGAAACGCAGTAAATCAAGATAACGATGGTCATAATCTCCAAGAATTATTATTTCCAGTTATGAACGAGTGGCCGACAGCGTGAGGGTCGCTTTAGATTTTTCTTCGAACAAGTTGCAACAACGCTGTTCACTCCTTTATGCTTCAAGTCCAATCAACTTTTACTGTTTTTTTCGAACGATCCATGAGCAGCAAAGGCCTACCATGACTTTCTATGCTGTCCATGCCTTCCCTCCTACGTAACATTTGCGCTTGACTTCTAATTGATTAGCGATGGTCAGAATCTCGAAAAATTCTTGCCCACAATTTTTCGTTGAATATAATACAATACAAATCAAATCGTTGAATATATTTCTTTATACATTTTTATACAATCAATCAAATCCAATCAACTTTTAATACAATACAAATAGTTGAATGTATTTCTCTATACATTTTCACCCTTTTTTCTAGTGGTTCTATAATGAAACTGCTCTTTAATAGAATCTAATCAACTTTTATTAGAATACATTTTCTTCTTTTTTTTCCTTATATAATTTTCTTCCCTACATGTTTTCCTAATTGTTTCTTAAGAACGCTGCTTGGAGGCTTGAACATCCATCTACACTTGTATATAGATTACATTTATTTATTTTCATGAGCAGAGCCTTCTCACATTTTGTCTAAACCCTGCTTAGACATTATACCATGTTCAACGATTATTTACGCAACCAATCGCAGGATAACTAATTTTACTAAAAGTTACCCTACTTTGTGGGTAATAATTTGGTCGGCACATAATTGTCAATGAAATGAGGGTTTGATTTTAAGGGGGCAGGTACAAATTATAGATGAGATAAAATTAAGACGCAACTAAAATTAATCAAATCTAGCGTAAATAATTTAGAAACTAATCTCATTGTATGTAGAGAAGGAAATTAAATATATCTAAATGTACAATCTTGGAGTTCCATCAAATTAATGGAAAATAATAAGTTCTAGTGAATTCATTTGAGATGATCAAAATATCTTAATATTTTCCTTTGTTTAGTATTTATATAACGTGTACCCATTTGGCAAATTGTTTCTACATTAAGGAAAACAATCCATCTAGCCTTGTCTCATTGCTCCTCATACATACTCACCCACTATTAATAATAACCTAGCACCATCTCCAAGAATGCATGTTTAAGGGTTGCCACACATTTGAAAAGGCTTGTGGTCTTATGGGATAGACGACCCATTTCACCATGAGCTTGAGATCTTAGACAAAAATAGCCACATCATGAGCTTCAGCATGTTGGGTGGAAAGCATAGGCAATGGAGAATGTAAAGTGGTGGATGCTTATGCTAGAGTTGTATGTGGTGGATGTGCCTCAAGGCAACACCAAGAAGGATGCTTTCATGTTTGTCGATATCATTGTCCACTAAAAGTTGCAGTCTTTGGCTCAGTTGTTCAAGCATCTTATCCTATAACCAAAAAAGCATGTTAAATGAAAGGTATAATTCTTTAAGTTGGATATGTTTGTTATTTTATTTAAATTCAAAGCCATGAGTGCCAAGCCTCGCCTTGGAGCCATGAATACAAAATAATCTTTAGACAACACTTGAGTGACAATCAATGGAAGTTAACGATCCATTTAACCACATAAATTGGATTTGAGGGATTGAAAATCTTTGTAAATCAACTTTGTCTAACATAAATAGGTGGCAATTTGCTTGGTTTTGTTCTAGTATGTTATGGTTTGGTGTTGGACCATTGTAATAACTCCACCTATTTAAATTTCAAACTAACTTGATTTTTGATATGATTAACATTTTTAAGATAGATATATCCTTAAACATTTACCTTATTCCAAAAATGAATGGACCACATCATGCAATATATGTGGAATATATTTGTTCATACATTTATTGTAACATGAAGTGAAGAGATGACAATTATATTGCATGCCAATGCATTGAGTAGGAAAAAAGGAGCTTGCTTACTGCTACACTTGAATCCTCTCGCATTATCGAATGTGTATTATTATGTTCATAAAAGTACCTTATGAATGGAAAATATAAATGATTTTAATGCGAACACCACTTAATGGAGATATTTTTCATAATATATGTGTTGTCCTTTAAGTATTGTGGGGGCATTGATGTTTTTTTAAGATTCTAGAACAAGTTGCCTGGCCATGAATGGCTGGTGAGAAGACCAAACTGTGATAGATGGCAAGTATAATTTGCTTCAAAAATTAAGGTGTGGGAAAAAATAGATGCCCATCAACTCAAAATGACATTTAATATACACATAAATCTATTTTGATTTATTTAAAATTTTGTAATTAAGTATCATACAAGATAGTTATGAGGGGTATGTGATCAAAGGGAATGAAGTTATCAGTTTAATTTTTGAATAGATAAAGAATGACAACAAGGGTCATGTTGTGGCACAAGTACCTATGAATTAAAAATTAAAATTAAAATAAACAAATTGTAGTGTAGGAATAAATTCAAATCAAAATTCAAATCAAATTTAAAATTTTCTTTGTAGACAAGGAGTTCTATGAAAAGATTATAGAGGTTGTTCTAGTTGATTTGCTTCACAAAATCACTGCCACCTCTTCCTGCCTTTGGTGGAAAGACTTAAAATCATATGTTGACACCCCTTTAAAAAAACACATTGATCATAAAGGATATGAATGGCTTTCACCACATTTTCCTATGGTGGATAAGCTTAATCCCAAATGGGATATTCATTCAACCCTTTCAGTGTGGTGTAGACGCTTTCATACTATTTGGTCTGCTTGTGTTGAACCTAAGCTTGGTTTTTAGCTTTGGATGTAATTTTGTTCTAAACAATGATGAATTTTATAGATTTTTTTGCATATATAAAAATAACTTTCCACTTTTTAAGCATGCATTTGAGTTAACCTTATTAACCCTTCATGCTTATGAACACTCTAGTCAACCTTGACACATTGTAACCTTTTTTGTTTTGTTTTGTGTCATATATGATTGGCAACCAACTATAAACCATTACAGGATTAAAAATAAGAAAACCATGAATTTTTAAAGTATTTGTTAAATTATATATTGTTTCTAAGAAGACAAACACTCCTAATATGAAACATTGTATTAAAAATTTGTAATTGACAAGTCCCTAAAAGAGGCAGCGTCATAAATAATTTTTTAAATGATAGGTAAGGTTAAGTTTAAATTCCAGCCCTAAATTTAATGAGGGAGTGGTAATCAATGGTAAAACTAACATTATACTGCACATACTAAATAAATGATAAAAAACTATTTACATTGATTTGTATTTCTTTATTGGAAATTATTATCAATAGACTTCCAAGTAGAAGTTTTGAAAACCAAATAGTATCAATATTGTTCGTGTAGCATGTGATTATAGTAAGCTTAAGGTATGTGTAAATAATGAGTCAAGAACTATCACATATATCCTTTCGAAGTGGAAAATCGCATGGAGATATATACATAACAAATCTCATGACCTTCATGTGTAAAAAAAGATTCAAGATTAGAAAAACATATTTTTATAGATGAGGGCCATGATGTTTGTTATTTGTATTGAAATAACTTAGGATAGATTTTTTTATATAGATATATATAGGAAACTTCAAAAATACGCCGACTCTACAAAATTGTGATAAGTAACAATCAAGTCATGAGAAATCAAGTCAAGGTAGAATGGACCAAGAAGATTAAATAATCAACGAGTTATTTTTTAAAAAAAATTGATAAGTCATCTAATAAAATATTGTATATTTTATAAACTATTTTTTAATATGTTAATTATTGATTTTAACTATTAATTGTGATAAAAAAAATTATTATACATTAAATTTTTAATTGATAAATATTTAAAAATATATATCATCCAATATAACTACATTCTTTATATAACTGAACACTCTTGTCCATTTTACAAATAATTAAATTCATAAATTATAGTTTTTATAAAAAAAAAATTATCGTATATTTTTTCAATAATATCAATAACAATAAATTGATTTAAATATTAAATTTCACTCAAATTAAAAAAAAAAAAAAAAAAATCTTTGACATAATGCCAATTTGATTGTGCAGTTTTATTGAAATTCTTGAATGGTTACATAAAAATGGTGACACCCGTTTTGACACTAATTGTGACATAGAATTTCCACCAAGGTAAAAAAAAATTCAATTAAAAAACATGTTTGTGTTGAATTCAGAAATAAATATTTATTAATATTCAATCCCTCAACATTGTATTATATCAAAAATATGCTACCATGTATAATGTAAATGTTTCACCTAGATATTCCAGTGTAATGCAGTGTCTAATTTATATGACCTTTCATGCTAGAATAAATGTGTGATAAATAAATAAATGCTTCAAATATTATTCTTCTCTAAATGCTTTGAATTCACAATGAAGCTCTCTCAAAAGATATGTATCTTTATATGTTCTTCCTTTCATGTCCTAAATGTGTTGATGCACCTATGTTACAAACCTCTAGACTCATAAACACAATAACTACATATATTATAACACAAATTACACTATTCTTTTTTTGGCAGGAGGGAATAACTCCACAATCACTTGTCACTTCGAGGGGCTACCTCCTTATAGAGTATTTAATTATAATTGATTGATATTTGCTTGTATGCATTACAATGGCCTATACCCCTCTATTTATACTATTCTAATAAATTCCACTCTTCCATTCTATGCATGTGGGATTATTATTACTATTCATTACTATTCACCACTATTCATTCTACTACTATTCTACCCCCAATATACAATATATACCCCTATATAGGTATATTACATTCCATCCCCCTTGACATGTCTCATCCTCGAAACATGCCAAAAATTACATATAAAAAAATATATACAAGATCAAATAGAGGCACGTCCATGCATCTTTTTCTACTTCCACTTTTTTTTCTAGTGTTGAAATATCATCATAATCACTAAAACATGAAGTTGAAGTGCATAGGGAGTGATGGAGGTAATAATTTCAACTAGAAATATGTTAGGCTAGATGTGATAGTTTTTCACTAAAATTTGAAGCTTGATGATCAAGTGCTTGAAGCTAGAACAAAGGAATACAAAATAATCTACCTGATAAGCTAATGGAGGATACATGCCACCCCCCTTAGCATTTTTATTTCCATATATTGTGTTTGAAGTAGCTAACCCCACCAAGGAATGCATTGAATTGTTGAAATCATTAGAGGGAGGAAGAAAAGAATTTTTGCCATATGTATGGAAGACTCAGGGAACATAAGACTAAATAAATCACCCTCATCCAAGTGAAGGAGATCTTCATGCCATGATCTATAAATGTCCTTCAATTCCAGCTATGTAGTTCTTTTTGCTTCATATTCTTCAACTATAGAAAAGGAATCCAAATATCATTCACTATAGTTATGCTCCTAATCTAACCATGCATTAATTTACTCATAATTTTGTGCTTTTATATGGAAGTGAATCTCAATTTTATCTAAAATAGCATTCATATTGTTTAATTTATGCAATGTTGTATATAAAATGGAAGGCTCCATGACAATTATTTTTTTACAAATATCAATCATTAAAATTGAGGTAACTTTCACAATACTAAACAAAATTCAAAACTAATTTTTGTAATGAAAATTTGGAAACGAGGCACACCAAACCCAGAAATTATTTGGCTCAATTCACTACCATGTGAGAAAAGTTTTAAGAAGAACAGTCAGATTTTTGGAGGACAAAAAATAAAAATTTAAACTTCTTAGACTTTGTCCATGTAGCTACCAAATGTGCCTACAATAAAAACACTCACCATATTACCTCTATAATTCCAACAAATTCTAATCCCAAAACCAACTTCCTAAAACAAATTCTCTCCAACTCAATTTTAGATTACTCTCACATACAAACCCAAACTATATAATGAAACTAAATCTCTCCTCAAAAATAAATAAATATAATTTTTATCCACTTTCTAATCACTAGATACAGTGAACAAAACTATAAACTACTAATTGCATAACTCCTACTAAAATAGAAAAAGAAGAAGAAGGAAATGGCTCTAGAAAGAGCTCTGATACCAAATGTTAAGAACCTACATACTCATATAAATGAAATACTAAATATATTACAACACAAATATAATATTCCTTTATGGTGGGAAGGAATAAATCTACAATCACTTGCCACTTCAAGGGAGCTACATCCTTATAGAGTATTTAACTTTAATTGATTGATATTTACTTAGATGCATTACAATGGCCTATGTCCCTCTATTTATACTATTCTAATTTATCCCACTCTTCCATTCTATGTAAGTGGGATTATTATTACTCTTATTTACTATTCATTATTATTCACTACTATTCATTCTACTACTATTTTACATCTAATATACAATATATACCCTTATATAGGTATATTACATATTCTTCTTTGATTTTGCCTAACATTGAGAGAAGAAGGAAGCAAGGCAAAAAAGCACATCAGAGTAAAACTCTAGAACTATAAAATATTGGTGATCATTATGATTATCAAAAATTGATTTCCATCTTTTCTTCCGGAGGTGGATCAAAATAATATGTCTAACACCATCAACTATAACATTATCATGTAATCCAACCCCTAGTAAGACCTTTTTCCAGCTAAACTTATATCCAAGAATTGTAGGTAAGTCATAAAACATTGAATTCCATTACTATTTAATGAACTAGCATCCCCAGAAAACATGTCTCATACTTTTATGTCAATGACAAAATGGACAGTTGACTGGTTGGATCATAATACATTTCAACCTATACCCAATGGAGAAATTTTTAATTTAGTATCTTCCAAGCCATCAACTAAGCATCAGAATTGACTTTTATTTTCCAAATTTGAGTAGTGAATTTTATCCAATATTTTTCGCTGAACTTGCAGTTCTGTTTTCTGTTCAAGTAAGGCTTTAAAGGTAAGTTAGGAAGCAATTGTAAGTATATCTTTTTTAAAGGGAAAAAAAAGAAAAGGATAAGAAGCCACCCATAGCTAGTCTTTGAGAAAATTACATTGGACAGGGGTACATAACTTTATGAATTATTTTAGAGGCACCAAGGACATCAAAAAAATTAAAAAAATGGTATATTATTATTACTAGGCCCAATTAGGTTTTAATAGTTTGCCATGATAACCAACTCAATGTAGAAAAATCCCAAAGATCTCCAACACAACAAACTCCCTTGTTAAATAGAAAAGAAGACTATTTAGGACAACTTCAGGGAAGGGGTTGACCCTGATAATGAATATGTTTGTTCCACCAAATAGAAGAGGTGGAAAAGTTGAACCCATGTTGTAAAGAGACATCCATCCATTTTAAAAAGTGGTATGTATATTGTCAATATTTCCAAATATATTATAAGGGTGGTGAAGTTTTCATAGAGAAGAATGAAGCATGAATAATTTTATCTAGTATCCCACTGATTGCCATTTGCCTTTCATTGCAACCACGCAAATTTTATTCCATATAATAATTTTCTATGGTTATTCACCTCTGATGGCTCTAACAATCCATTTGGCCACTAAACAAACCCCTTGTGTTTTTGGATCTATTAGCCCCAACCCACCTTTACATTTAGGCTGAATACAATGGGCCCATGATGTAGATATAAAACCAACATTACCATCCCATTTAGCCTAGATGAATCATCATATAATTTTAATTAAGTCCTCATAACCTTTTTTACAAGGCATCCAACAAGATGAGTAACAAACATGTGTAACAAAAAATAAGTTGTTAACTATTTGGATCTTACTTGCTAAAGAGAGGAATTTATTCCCCCAACTAAAAAGTTTATTCTTAACTCTATTGAGGTACCAATTCCACATATCAGAGAGAGAAACCCCAAGACCAAAAGGAATCCCAATATACCTTGTAATATTACCATGTTTAATTTGTTTCCATTCATGAGGTATCCATTGAGGAACAACCCCTATTTGGATCATCAAAAATTCAATTTTATCATGAGTAAGCTTAGATCTTGAAACTGCATAATACATTTCTAAAATATCCATCATACTAGAGATATCTTTTTCAAAATTTTGTATAAATAACAAGTTGTCATTATCATAGTGTGAATTGATTGCAACAACATTATGAGGAATAGAAATTCATGAAATGATCTTCATTTGATTGGCACATTGAAGTAGATAACCCAAGGCATCAGTTATAAGGACATAAAGGAATAGAGCTAAGGACATTCTTGTATGATGGATCTCTATAAAGGAAATGGGTTTGTCATCATATTGTTAATAATAATTTGAGAATTAACACCTTTAAATAACATTTGAACATGAGCTCAAATTTTTTGACTGAAACCCAGCCATTGTAATATTTTAAGGATGAAACTTCAACATATTTTATCATATGCATTATCAAAATCAAGTTTGATCAAGATAACATTATGTCCCACTTGTTGATCCTATTCACATGTTTCCCATGAAAGAATAAGATTATCAAGAATATATCTACCTACAAGAAACCCCGTTTGTTTAGCTCTTACAATTCATTATACCACTGGTTTAATCCTCATAACCAGAGCTTTTACAATGATTTTATAAGAGGTATTAAACAATGTGATGGGGCGCCAACCATAAGTATTATCTTCCTTTTTCCTTTATAAAGGAATTTGATTATGCCATCATTGATGTTCGATCCTAATTATTCTTTCTTAAAAGCCTCTAGGTATAAGTAGTAAAAATCTTCCTTAATACGATGCTGCATAGCCTAGTAGAATTCCATTAGAAGCCCATCGTTGCTTGGACTTTTGTAATGAGCCATAGAGAAAAGGGTTTTTTCAAATTCTTCTAAAGAAATAATTCTATCTAAAAAATGACTATATTCAGAGTCTATTTTGTTAGGAATATGCTCCCTAACAACATCCTCGAGGGCTTGTTGAATATCCTGCCATTGGTCATCTTTGAAAATATCCTCATAAAACCTTTCAAATAAGTTACATATCATAAATATTAGATTGAATCACATCATATTCACCCCTTATAACACCAATTATTTCCTTTTTATGTTTGTAATTAGGATAGTTGAAAAAATACTTAGTACCCATGTTATCTTCTTTGATCTAGAGTAGTTTGGATCTGATTTTTGCCTGTATACCTCTATAATTATCAATTTTACGTAATTATGCTTTTGTTGTAGCAATGTAATTTTGAAGTTTGGTATTGTTAGGATAAGCATTAAGAAGTTTTCTATCATGAACAAGTTTCCCTTAGAGATATTTTTCCCTTCATTTTCACTGCCAAGCCATTATTTTGCCAAATGAGTGAAGAAAAGTGGTACATTGAGATATAGATACACACCACCAATCAATCCAAGAGTCCCCTTCCTCTAGTTTGGGTATAGAGTTCTAGATTCACTCAAGGGCATCAAGACAAATATGATTCTTTAAGTGGGAAATATGAGTTTGAAGAGGAGGCAATTATCAATACTTAACTTTTGAGACATGAAAATGCTATAAAAAATGGGATAGTGATTTGAAAGGGTGGTAGAATAGTCTACCTAAACATAGAAACCCATTGAGTCATGGACCAATAGTAAAATAAGAGATAAATAAAATCTTTCCAGCCTGCTCAATTTCCTATCACCTCCCATCCTATAGGTGGACCAAGTGAACCAATTTGTGGAGTGGCTAGTGAATTTATCATGAATGGGATCAATAATACATAAGGAATTTTGACATAACAACCAACTATCAAATTATTCTTTGTTGAGATTATGTTTTTTAGGCAAGATACGGTCTTGATGATGTTCTACCATGTTATAATCACCACCTAAGATCCAATCTATAGTAGTAAAATTATTGGATAACCAATCCTAAATCTTAGTTCAATTTTTGTTGAAATTTGAGGCATAAATAAAGTAGAATCCAATGATTTATCCATTGATAGTAATAAGGGCCCAAACACAACTATGTGAAGGGTCTTCACCCTTATCAATGACATACTTAGAGATCCATGTCAAAATCCCAATAATAGCTCCACCTCTGCCATTTATATGAGATGTATGATAAAAAACATCTTTCCAAACATTACATAAAGACTCCTCAAGTCTAGTGTTACTGAGCTTGACTTCTTGGAGGGATAACACATTAGGATTCCATAACCACCTCTTTTAATTTAAACATACGATGAGGGAGTGAAATTCCTCTTACATTCCAAGAGAGTAAGTTATAATTCATGATGATATTAATAGAATCATCATCCTAAGTGAACACGTTGAAGTTTTTAGCAAGAGTAACACTGTGATCCCTGGGTTGTTGATCATTAAGGGTAGAAGAAGGTGATCTACATCTATGATGGGGGCAAGGGGAGGAGAAGAGGAATCATGAACAAGAGGTTGAGGAGAGGAATGATGAAGATCAAGGATAGATTCATAGATGGAGAGTTTGGGAGATGAAGGACGGTGTGAGGGTGAATGATCCCATGATGAAGAATGAGAGATAGGAAGAGAAGAAGAGCTATATGGTTCATTCCTCTTCCTAACCATTCTCTACTCGCTTGGCATAACCACATATTTGATGGAAGGGGTAGACTCAACAAGGGTAGTGGAAGGAATACATGGGTTGGGAGAAGGAGAACGTGACGAGTGAGGAGTAGGCTGAGAGAGGGAAGGAAGAGCTTCTTGGTTGGGTAACATAACATGGCCATTAGATGGAGAGGAATTCATGGGTGGCTAAGCGAATTTATGCTTCCTAATAGGACACTCATGAATTAGATGGCCTTATTTTTATAATAAAAGCTTGAATTTGCTTATTTAAATAGACTAAAGGTTGATCCAATTCAAAACCTAGGCTAATAAATTTAATGTTCTCAAGCAATGGTCTATTCAAGTCTATTTTCACACAAACCCTCATATGAACCCTTAAACTTGAAAAGTTATCAAAGTTATGTTTACACCAGATTACTCACCCAATTGGGTTGTATTGTCCTTTAAAAAGGGTATAAAATCTAGATTAAGGTAAGGTAGTTCAATTGCATGGGATAATGTGAGCAAGACAAACCTTCAGGATGGAAATTGAAGCTCCAAGCCTAAAGGTAACATACTTTCCCACAAACAACCCATGTGCCATATGGTAATACAGCTTGAGCATAATCTATTAATTAGAACATATAAGAAACATACCCTTTTCCTAGGCATCTCAATGCCTTAATTTCCCATTCCCAATTTTCTCAATTCATACAGGCCCATTTTAAAAAAATTGCTTCACTAGGAATACCTCTTAGAAAATATAGAATAATAGTTCGATTTTGGCATTCAAAAATAGAATCAATAACATCATCAGGAAGTTATATTTCTAGGGTTTTACTCGAATCAGAGTGCAAGAGTTCTTCCAGCATTGATTCATCTAGCTTTTCACCCATATTGATTGTATCTTTCTCCATAGCCATAACTTCAAGGTTCTCTATGGCATCCATACCATTTCCTCAATGTTAGACTAATCAATCATTATGGGAACCGCTACCTCCAAATTAGAAATGTTTCCAACCTATATGGCCACCATTTTTAGGCACATTGGACTGATCTCCTTGGTGAAATCCGTTACTAGTAGACGTTAGGGTTTCACTATTTGTTATAAGTTTCGTCATTTGTCATTGTTTCTGCTCTCTCAAGATTGGTGTTCAATGTTTTTTAATATTTATGAGAAGATAAACAATCCACTATGAAAAACTGTATTAAATAATGGTAATTGACAAGTCCGTAAAAGAGGTAGCTATTTATTTTATTTTAATTGATAGATTTTAAGTTTAAATTTCAACCCTAAATTTAATTAGGGAGTGATAATCAATGGTAAAACTAACATTATAATGCACATAAGATAAATTATAACTAACTATTTACAGTAATTTTGATTTCTTTATTATAAATTATTATATGTGGACTTTCAAGTATAACTTTTGAAAACTAATTAATAGCAATATTGTTCTCGCAACAACACGTCATTATAATAAGCTTGAGGCATGCACAAATATTGAGTCAAGAAGCATCACATATATCCTTTCTAAGTTGAAAATCACATGGAGATATACATAACAAATATCAGGATCCTCATCAGTAAAAGAAGATTCAAGATTAAAAAAAAATCATATTTTTGTAGATGAGGGCCATACCATTTTTTATTTGTATTAAAATAGCTTAGGATAGGTTTTTATGTATAGGGATCTCTACAACACTTCACATAATGGCCGACCCTAGAAAATTGTGATAATCAACAATCAAGGCATGAGAAATCAAAGAAGGTAGAATGGACCAAGAAGATTAGATAATCAACGAATTAGTTTTTTCAAAAAAATTATAAGTCTTCTAAAAAATATTTTATATTCTATAAACTATTTTTGAATATGTTAATTATTGATGTTATTTATTAATCATGATATTAAAAAAATTACTTATTATATATTTTATTATTAATTGTTAAATATTTGAAAAAATATATATCATCCAATATAAGTACATTTTTTATATAATTAAACACTATTATCTATTTTATGGATAATAAAATTAATAAATTATATTTTTTAATAAAACAAAACAATTATTATATATTTTTCTAATAATATCAATAATAATAAATTGATTAAAATATTAAATTTCAGTTAAAATAAAAAATTAACTTTTAACATATTATCAATTTAATTATATAAATTTATTAAAATTCTTGAACCATTACATAATAACACACATTCCAACAATTAAATATAAGAGGAAAATATTTTATATGGTGCATCATAAAAAAGTTCTGCCAAAATAGTTAATTGAAAATCACTCCTAAAAACATATTATTGGTAAGCATCAAACAATTTAGTGCAATTCACATCACCCAAAACATTATGCCAGAGATTTTATTTTATTTTATTATTATTTTTCAACTTAATCTACTCCTATCAATTATGTTATAAAAATTCTCTCTCATCATTTTAAAAGTTTGAATGAAGAGAAGTGAAAACGTTAAACACCTTCTTATGTACGATGGATGGCAGGGAAGACGTACACTAACTCCAAAATAGCCACAAAAAAATGTTAATGGGTCGCGCCCAATTTTTCTTGGCCTTCGTTTCATAAGTAGTGTTTGCTACTTTAACCAATGTTCAATTAACTCTCTTACCATTTCATTAATGAGTTTTAATGCATCTAATTTATGTATATAATTTCACCTTCCGAGGGAAGGATTATATGATTCATTCTTTTTTATTTGGAATTAGTTTCTATTTTGCAAGTCAATGAAATTGTATTGTTTTGCATGCTGGTAAATATGTAAATAGTTAGTAAAAGTGAGATATGAATTGTGTGATTAGAGATATAAAATAATATTATTTTGTATGATTTGATTGTGGACCCTTGGTCATACTTTTCTCCGCGTCTTCAGGGGACAGACAAATCTTCAATGATACAAACTTCAGAAATGTTCTAGAAAATGATAAAGGATACATTGCAGAGACAACATGAAGACTTAGAAGAATTTCATGCATGCGAAAGAGAAAGTATCATTGACCACTTCTCCCTGCTTCTTAACTAGCAAAATCCTTCCAACACTTCTCAATTTCATCGGCGATTTAGTGATCCCATTCCATATAAGGTACAAATCACCTAGACATCTCTATGCTTGAAGGAAAGATAGATGAAGAGGCTCTAGATAATAAGCTTAACCTTCATTACTCATATTTTGTGATTAATCAATTCTCAGACTAAGAAAAGATGACATTCACACTTCTAAAAGTTTCTTTATCAATAAAAAAATGTGGGAAAATTACTGCACTTCACATGAAGATGATCTTATGTTAGACACTTCTATAAACACATGGAATTTCATAGAAGCACTCAAAACAACCTATTATTATGTTAGAAACTACAATGATTAGAAAATCAAGTTCTCTCAAATGCGCCAAGGTAAAGAGCAGTCTGTGCATAAATATAGATATACATTCCACACTTTAATGTCTAAACTTAGGATTCAAGATTTAGATCAAAATCTTGTTCTAAAGGATAGGTCAAGCTTGAGACCACACATCTAATCTGAATTGAATTTCATTCAGATCTCTTCAATCAGAGAATCCTACAGATATGATTGCAAGTTTGAAGCAAAGGCCAAGGCCAAGATGAAGACAGATGATTATACATCTCAAACCAAACAACAATCTAAATCTTCCAAGCAAAATTCTAAATTAGGGAATAACTTGAAACACCCTTTGTAAAAGAAGTAGCAGTAATCAAATGATTAGACTATGCAATCAAAGACTACTAAGTGATGTTCTATTCGCAACTCCTAAAATCACTCCAATGAGTAATGTTGTGCTAGGAAAATACTGCTTACACAACTTGAGGTAACTAGTACCAATACCACACCATTGGATAAAGGTAAACATATCATGGAATTTGAGCCCAATACCATGGTGTGTATTATAAACATCTCTATGACCCATATGGAAATGGAGGAAGCAGAAATGTTATTTCATTATCAAATGTGGGATCAATGCTCAACCAATACACTTCATCGTTGACAACAAAATATAGAAGAATTTGTTTTTGCCTAAGCAGTTCACATATTAAACTTGCCACTGATGCCTCACCCAAAATGATACTCCATAATATGGTTTAGTGTATGATCATAGAAATGCATTGCTCAGTAGTGTCAAATAATGTACAACATCAAGTCTTTTCAAGATACAATCCTTTGAAACATTGCTCCATTAGAAGTGTGGTCATCTTGATATTTTCTATTTAGGTGTGTTTATGAGATGCAAGGGATGGTTAGTAACACTTGTGGGTGAAAGTAGCTTTTTGTGGATAAAAAGCCTTCTCAATGGGGAGGCATGATCTGGAGGATATCTTTAGATGTTCCTTGATTTTATTTAAATGTGATCCATTGTGTACAGATAATCAATATCTTTCCATCAACTATTGGAATGCACAAAATAGACATCATATGCTCTAGTTATCATTGGTCAAAGTTTGGTCAATAGGTGGTCAAAGTTGGTCAAGCTATAAAAAATTATGGTCTTGAAACATTAATAAATTAGTTCCATGGTGTATATCTCACTACAATATTTTTGACACATTTTGAACGGACCAATTCTAAGTCCGTATGTGAAATTTATGGCCAATCAAAGTTATGGTCAAACCTAATAAAAATGATGATGTGGCAATAAAATGACATTGCATGAAAACTAAAAACTCACACATGACATAATTTGAGTCAATAAATGATTGAAAAATTTCACTCCCATACATATCCCAATACCATTGGCCAAGGCTACATGGAGGAAGACAGATTCAACATTTCCCATAAAACATCATGGGAAGGATTATCCCATGGCACCATGAGATCTTATTAAAAAAAGTTATGTATATCCTCACTCCCATGAATGTGGGATATGGCATGTATTTAAAGCCACACAAAAGTGGAAAATCCTTATCAAAAGTCTAAGTTTACTTTTTAAATCCCATGTATATGGGATAAACCATAAGCACCAAAACTCAAGTGCTTAAACCTAAAAAATGACAAAAAAAAAATTGCCTCAACCCCTCTTCATTTTGGGAGAAAAATAATCATTCCTTTAATATTTTTAAATCCCACCTTGGTAAAGGGGGATAAACATAAACCATCAAACACTAGGGAATAATTATCACCCATATTTTTAATTGAATGGATAATTACATAGCATGAATTTTTAAATGGATAATTATCCTAATTATCAAATAGGATTTTGGATAGTCATCCCAATCAGGGAAATGGACCCATAATAAGTATATAAATGGGTTAGAGGGGCATTTAAAATCATTGGAATTGGAATTTTAATTAATTGAATTCATTTAGAAGCTTAGAGAAACCAAGATCCAGAGTTGAGAGCCAAAACTGAGAGTCGAGAGTCAGAGCTGAGAGCCAAAACTTAGAGATGCTCCTAATGGTGTTATTATTATTTATTTTGGAGTTCATTTTCCATAATTTTGGAATCCATTTCAGCTGCTTTTGATGGAGAACTAAGGGAGACATCCATGCAAGTGCTTCGAGAAGGTGGAAGATAGTTTGTTGATCATTTTCAAAGTCCTTCGAAGGTTTGAGAGCACATTATTTGTAGATTTTATATTTCAATTAATGATTTTAGGGGTTAATTTATGTACTTGAAATATTTTAATTAGTGGAATGGTTTGAAATAACCCAGAGACGTAGGTAATTTTTTGAACTCCATAATCAACTTCTTTGCATAGTGTGCTTGTTAATTTGAATTAGCATTTTCTAGTTGATTTAACAGAGGATCATATCATCATTTTTAAATTGCTTATAAGGATCCATTTGTAAAAAATTTATAGAATGGTGTAAATGCTTTTTTATGAATCATTTTTGTAGTTTCATAGGGTCAATAGACACTCGCTTATGTTTGGCATTTAAAGTTATTTAATTTAGATTGATCAAGTTCAGTGAAATTTTATAGTTACAGTGATTGGCCTTATCATAGAGTATCATTTGAACACTTGCCTCTTTGGGTGAACAAGTGTCTATTTTTTTAAACTGGCCAATTTTTTGTGATGGCAGTGATAGATCACTGTGTTCACAACTTTTTGCAAAGATTGACAACATCATAGTGTATCAAGGGACAGTTGTCTATTCTGGTGAATAATTGTCTAATTTTTACTCATTGATTTTTTATGATTAATTTAATTAACAATTTGTATTAATTTAATCCATAAGGTTATTTATACGGATCTTGTGTGTTTGTGAGATGCAGGAAGATGATTAGCAACATTTATGGGTGAAAATTAGCTTTTTATGGACAAAAAGCCTTCTCAGTGGGGAGGTGTGATCCAGAGGATGTTTTTAGATGTTCCCTAGTTTTATTTAAATGTGGTCCATTGTATATATATAATCAAGAGATTTCCATCAACTATTGGAATGAAAAAAATGGATATCGTATGCTCTAGTTACCATTGGTCAAAGTTTGGTCAACAAGTGATTAAATCTGGTCAAACTAGAAAATTTGATGGTCATGGAATGTTTTTGAACTATTTTTATGGTGTAGAGATTTCTAATGCATTTTAAGGTTCAAAAAATGGAGTCTGTATGTGCAAGTTATGACCAGTCAAACTCGATAAAAATGATGATGTGGCAATAAAGTGACGTGGTAATATGGCTCGACCCAAGTCTTTAATATTTGTAAATCCCACCTTAGTAAATGGTGATAAACACAGTCCATCAAAAATTGAGGAATAATTATCACCCCATTTTAAATGTAAAGGGATAATATAAATCCCATAAAACATGGTGGAATGGGATATTAATCAATCCCATCAAAAAAAGGTGGAGATAAATGTTAATCTCATTAATATGGGAAAGGGGATAATGATTGAGCCCACTATTTGTATACCCCAATAAGTACATAAAAAGGTGAGGGGTTATTTATAAATCATTAGAATTTGAGTTAAGTGAATTCATTTAGAACCTCAGAGAAGTTAGAAGCTAAGAGCCGAGAGCCAGAGTTGAGAGCTAAGAGTCGAGAGCCAGAGCTAAGAGTGATAAATAGAGCTGAGAGCCAAACTCAAAGATGATCCTAATAGTGTTATTACTCTCTATTTTGGAGTTCAATTTCCATCATTTTGGAAGCTATTTCAATCACTTTTGATGGAGAACTAAGGGAGACGTTCATACAAGTGCTTCAGGAAGCTAGAGGACAATTTGTTGATCATTATCAAAGTCTTTCAAAGGTCTAAGAGTACATTATTTTCAAGTTTTATGTTTCAATTAATTATTATAAGGGTTAATTGATGTAATTTTAATATTTTAATTAGTGGAATGGTTTTAAATAACCTAGATACATAGGAAATTCACCGAACTTTGTAATCAACTTCTTTACATATTGTGCTTATTAATTCGCATTAGCATTTTCCAAATGATTTAATGGAGTATTATATTGGAATTTTTAAATTGATTATATGGATCCATTTATAAAAAAATTATAAGAGGGGGTCAGTGCTTGTTTACGGATCAACTATGTACGGATTCTAGGACTAAGGGTTTGGAATATGGTTAATTAGGCCTAAATCAGGGTAGGCTAATGAAGGAAGTGATAGTTAGAGGTGGAGTTGGGATATGAAATTTGACATAGACATGGAAAAGGATAGAGTTTACCTATAAATTCCATTATAATCTCTTGAGCAATCATAATTGTTTTGTATAAGGTAAAATATAGTAAAAAAGGGTTACAAGCCTTGAGAGAGCATTGTGTCCATAAGATGTGGAATGAGAGTCAAAGATTGTTTGAGTAATTAAAGGGGGTTATTACTAGGTATGTTATGATCATCTAAGACCATATGTGAAAATAGTTTGAGCTCTTGAAACATAGACCAATATTTGGTCATTGAGACCCAAAGAAGGTGCCTAGGAAGAAACTAGAAAGAGATTGAGAGGAAGTTTGTGAATGAGACATGAATGGAATGAGGTAAAGGATGTGTTGTGATTGTATGGATAGAGGTCAATGATATCAAATAGGTGCTACTAAGATTACAAGGAATACATACTAGGTGTAAGAAGCTAAATTAAGCCTGAAGAGTCAAAAGAGGAGCTAGCTTGTGAAACAAGATTCAAATCAAACCATAGCAAGTGAATTTGATCAGTTGGGTTTAGAACCAACTACTAATGTTTTTTTAGACTTATCCTCCATACCTATACATTATCATACAAATATAATTCAAATGCAATCACTAATATTCTTTATTTCTTATGAGGGTCTGATTTGCAACATTATCCTAAGAAGTTATTCTCAATCTCATAACATTTGTAATCCTTAAGAATAATTCAAAACTGATCATTCATAATAATCTAAACACAAGTGATTCAAACAAAATTTACTTCAATGGTTTTCTTAAATATTCATGTAAAAAATAAGAATGCCATGTACAAAAACCATATATAGACATACAATGTCAATAATATATGCATTGCCATATAGGCATACAAAAAATTACATCTTGTCTAACAATATAGTATCTAATGTTGGGTGAATACATCATAGACACATGTACAATGCCAAAAATTCACACATTTCCATATATGCATACAAAAAATTACATCATCGACAATATCCTAATCATCAAATAGTCTCCCTCTTTTTGCCTTCTTCGAAGAAGACTCTCCTTGGGATGCCCTGCTTGTAGATGGAGATATTTCAAATGCCTTAGATTGCTCCAAAGTTTGACTATAGGTACTATGTTCATAGCTCATTTACAGCCAAACCTATTCAAATAAAAAAGTTATTATAAAATTAACAAGTATACATGAAACCAAGTTAAGAAACTCATGTTTTAAACTATAGTAAAAAAATCATTTAAACATGCACTTACCGCAATCTCATGGTCCTCCTGAATTTTCTGTTGATGCTCGACTAGGTTAGTGTCAATTTCAGTTGCACAAATAGGCATGTCAAATGATGAATAAACATGATGAT
>JARHVA010001102.1:0-67500 GCA_037957365.1 Torreya grandis | reverse complement strand
CGGAGCCTTTCCCTTGGCCCTAAAACTCACTATAGTCAAAATAGTTTAAAATTTCATTGAGGACAAACTCATGATAGATTTTCCTAAAAAAGTATAAAGTGACCTCATGATTATTACAAGGTGGATAGTCAAACACCATCCACCATCACTCCCAAAACTTGGATTTAGTCAAATTGTTTTGGCATCAGTAGATTGGGAAATGTTTGGTCATTATGGGAAATGGAGCATTGGTGATTGGGTCACAAATTTGATCTTTTGTTATATCTTTCTTCTTCACCTTAGATGTTGATAATTTATCAGCATAATAAGCCCTACAACTATCCCTTTATGACCTTCATCTATCAATTTGACTCATTATCGAGTCAACTTGACCTAATACTAACTCTAAGGTATTTGCCAAATAAGTATGATGGGTGTTCATGGAAGTGGGATCCCTCATTCTCTTAATTATCTTCTCAATTTCAATTTTGTTCTCCACTATGTGAGCAACTATATCCTCCTGACTACCTAGGGGATCTAGTGGAATTGTAGGAGGTTTAAGTGGAGGGTTAGTAGGGTTGGGCATATGGTTAGGCAAAGGATTAGGCTGAGGGATAGGTGGAGCATGCTGACCTATTGGATAAAAATTACAAATCAAACTATGTAATTTACATTCACAAAAAATTCAAAAAATTTGATTTAATCTACAAAACCTACCTCTTCTTCATGGTGGCATCATTGATCTCATGAATCCAAGAGTAAAATCAATGATTTCCATGTAAGATGGATGGAAAAATGTGATTTGGAGGGAAAAAGGAAGACCTAGAAGGCAAAATGTGATAGTAAAGCAGCAAAAGACAAATGAGAAGCAAAATAAAATGAGAGAAATCATGGGCTTTTTGTTTTATAATTTATATAACCCATACGCATTATCTTTATATATAAAAATGAGTACATGTTAGTATAACACGTAACCATTTATATATATAAAGATAATGTGTACATGTGATTTTTATAACATGTGCGCATTATGGCTTAGGTATTCCAATCCATAACGCATACGTAATATAATAATAATGCGTACGCATTATGTTATAATGCATACACATTATTGGTTATGTCCACAAAATTATCCCCCAACTCCATGCACATACCCATGGTTCTTTCCTCTTCATAACCATTCTCCACCCATTTGACATAACCATATCTTTAAAGGAAGGGGTAGACTCAACAGGGGTAGTCAAAGGAATACATGGATTGGGAGTAGGAGAAGGCGATGATTGAGGAGTAGGCAGAGAGATGAAAGGAAGAGCTACTTGGTTAGGGGAGATAACATGACCACTAGACAAAAAGGAATTTAGGGGTGGTTGAGTGAATTTATTCTTCTGAATAGGACACTCACGAATTAGATGGCCTTCTTTTTGACAATAAAAGCATGCCTTTGGATTATTCAAATAGACTAAAGACTGATCCAATTCAAAACCTAGGCCAATAAGTTTAATGTTCTCAGGCAATGGTCTATTTCCATGCAAACCCTTAGATGAACCCTTAAACTTGAAAACTTATCAAAGATATTCTTGCACTAGATTACTCTACCCAATTGGGTTGTAATGTCCTTTAAAAAGGGTCTAAAATCTAGATTAAGTTAAGGTAGCTCGACCTGCATGGGATAATGCGAGCGAGATGGACCTTTAGGATGGAAATTAAATCTCCAAGCTTGAAGGTAATAGACTTGCCCACAAATAACCTAGGTACCATATTGAAATACAGCTTGAGCATGATTTGTTGATTTAAACATAAAAGAAACATATCCTTTTCCTAGGCATATTAATGCCTCAATTTTTCATCCTTGATTTTCCCAATTCATACGGGCCCATTTATAAAAAATTGTTTCACTAGGAATAGCTCTTAGAAAAAATAGAATAAAAGTTATATTTTGGCATTCAAAAATAGAATCAATAATATCATCAAGAAGTTTAATTTTTAGGGTCTTACCTGAATCAGAGTGCGAGAGTTCTTCTGACATCAATTCATCTAGATTTTTTTCCATATTGATTATATCTTTCCCCATAGACACAACTTCAGGGTTCCCTACGGTAGACGTACCATTTTCCTCAATGTTAGACTAATCAATCATTGTGGGAGCCGCTACCTCCAGGTTATAAATGTTTCCAACTTGCCTCGCCATCATTTTTAGGTGCATTGGATGATCTCCTTGATGAAATCCATCAGTAGCAAATGCTAGGGTTTTGTTGTTTGTTGAAAGCTTTGTTGTTCATCATTTTTTATGCTCTCTCTAGATTGACGTTCAATTTTTTTTAATATTTAAGAGAAGATAAATACTCATAATATAAAAAATTGTAATTGATAGGTCCCTAAAAGAGGTAATCATTGACAATTTTTTAATTGATAGATGTTAAGTTTAAATTCCAATACTAAATTTAATGAGGGAGTGGTAGTCAATGGTAAAACTAACATTATAATGCACATAAGATAAATTATAACAAATTATGTACACTAATTTTGATTTCTCTATTAGAAATTATTATCTTGGACTATTAAGTAGAACTTTTGAAAACTAATTAGTAGCAATATTGTTCTAGCAACAACATGTCATTATAGTAAGCTTGAGGTATGTACAAATATTGAGTCAAGAAGCATTACATATATCCTTTCTAAGTGGAAAATCACATGGAGATATACATAACAAATATCATGATCCTCATCGGTAAAAGAAGATTTAAGATTAAAAAAATCTTATTTTTATAAATAAGGGCCATAATGTTTTTTATTTGTATTAAAATAGCTTAGGATAGATTTATATATATATGAATCTCTATGACACTTCACATAATGGTCGACCCTAGAAAATTGTGATAAGCAACAATCAAGGCATGAGAAATTACAGAAGGCAGAATGGACCAAGAAGATTAGATAATCAACGAGTTAGCTTTATCAAAAAATTGATAAGTTATCTAAAAAAAATTTATATTTTATAAAGTATTTTTTAATACGTTAATTACTGATGTTATTTATTAATCATGATCATCAAAATTATTATACATTTTATTATTAATTGCTAAATATTTGAAAAAGTATATATAATCCAATATAAATGCATTTTTTATATAACTGAGCACTATTATCTATTTTATGAATAATAAAAATAATAAATTATATTTTTTAATAAAACAAAACAATTATTATATATTTTTCTAATAATATCAATAACAATAAATTGATTAAAATATTAAATTCCAGTTAAAATAAAAAATAACCTTTAACATATTATCAATTCAATTGTGTAAATTTATTAAAATTCTTGAACACTTACATAATAACACACATTCCGACACTAATCATCATGTTACATCCCCTCCCCCCAAAAAACCCTAAAATTAAAAATTAAACAAAAAAAGAGAAAAAAAGAGGAAAATATTTTATATGGTGCATCATAAAAAAGTTTTGCCAAAATAGTTAATTGAAAATCACTCCTAAAAACATATTATTGGTAAGCATCAAACAATTTAATGCAATTCACATCACCCAAAACATTATGTCAGATTTTATTTTTTTTAATTATTATTTTTCAACTTAATCTACTACTATCAATTATGTTATAAAAATTATTTGTAACATCATTTGAGAAAAAAAAAACAAACAAAACAAACCCTTTATTAAAAGTTTGGATGGTAGGACCGCATGCGAGAGGTAAACACGGCACCGTAATCTCCGCTTGAATGAATGGGCACAATTTTTCTTGGCCTTCGTCTCATAAGTAGTGTTTGCTACTTTAACCAATGTTCAATTAACTCTCTTACGATTTCATTAATGAGTTTTAATGCATCTAATTTATGTATACAATTTCACCTTCCGAGGGAAGGATTATATGATTCATTCTTTTTGATTTGGAATTAGTTCCTATTTTGCTAGTCAATGAAATTGTATTGTTTTGTGTCCTGGTAAATATGTAAATAGTTAGTAAAAGTGAGATGTGAGTTGTGTGATTAGAGATATAAAATAATATTATTTTGTATGATTTGATTGTGGACCTTTGGTCATACTTTCCTCCGCTTGTTCGGGGGACAGACAAATCTTCAATGACACATATTTTAGAAATGTTATAGCGAATGATAAACGATACATTGCAAAGACAACATGAAGACTTAGAAGAATGTCATGTGTGCAAAAGAGAAAGTATCATTGACTACTTCTCCCTGCTTCTCAACTAGCAAAATCCTTCCAATACTTTTCAATTTCATCGGCCATTTAGTGATCCCACTCAATATAAGGCAAAAATCACCTAGACATCTCTATGCTTGAAGGAAAGATAGATGAAGAGGCTCTAGATAATAAGCTTAACCTCATATTTTGTTATTAATCAATTCTCAAACTGAGAAAAGATGACATTCACACTTCTAAAATTTTCTTTATCAATAAAGAAAAGGTGGGAAAATTATTGCACTTCACATGAAGATGATCTTATGTTAGACACTTCTATAAACACATGGAACTTCGTAGAAGCACTCAAAACAACCTATTATTATGTTGGAAACTACAATGATTAACAAATCAAGTTCTCTCAAATGCACCAAGGCAAAGATCAGTCTATGCATAAATACATATATACATTCCACACTTTAATGTCTAAAGTTAGGATTCAATATTTAGATCAAAATCTTGTTCCGAAGGATAGGTCAGGCTTGAGACCACACATCTAATCTGATTTAAATTTCAATCAGATCTCTTCAATCAAAGAATCCTACAGATATGATTGCAAGTTTGAAGCAAAGGCCAAGACCAAGATGAAGATAGATGGTTATACATCTCAAACCAAACAACAATCTAAATCTCCTAAGCAAAATTCTAAATCAAGGAGTAACTTGAAACACCCTTTGTAAAAGAAGCAACAGTCATCAAGTGATTAGACTATGCAGTCAAAAACTAGTAAGTGGTGTTCTATTTGCAACTCCTAAAATCACTCCAATGAGTAATGTCGTGCTAGGAAAATATTACTTACACAACTTGAGGTAACTAGTACCAATACCACACCATTGGATAAAGGTAAACATATCATGGAATTTAAGCCCAATACAATGGTGTGTATCGTAAACATCTCTATGACCCATATGGAAATGGAGGAAGTAGAAATGTTATTTCATTATCAAATGTGGGATCAATGCTCAACCAATACACTTCATCGTTGAAAACAAAATATAGAAGAATTTGTTTTCACCTAAGAAGTTCACATATTGAACTTGCCACTTATGCCTCACCCAAAATGATACTCCATAATATGGTTTAGTGTATGATCATAGAAATGCATTGCTCAATAGTGTCAAATAATGTACAACATCAAGTCTTTTCAAGATACAATCCTTTGCAACATAGATCCATTAGAAGTGTGGTGTTTTACTTGGTCAACCATATATGTACCATCAACATGCAGTCTATGAATAAAATCCTATAATTTTTTCCATAGATGTTGGTGATATGAGATATGACATAATATAAGTAGTTCCAAAGCTATCACCTCTTTAACACCAAATAATGTTGAAATTAGTCACATCTAGTAAAAAAAATTGTGCTTTTGATGGTAAGATATGAACATAATAAAGTCCTTGTGGCACCAATTCCTATTGTAGTTCCTCTAGCATTAATTCCCAAAGCAACAGAGTTGAATCTCAAGTTGGATTAATAGAAGGATTTGTTCCAGCTACCAAAGAAAGTACCTACAAACTGTGTGGTAAAACATACTGTTGATTTAATAACTAGATTACCTCTCCCTAATGCTTCTTTGTACTAAAAAGCCTTTTTGTAGAATGAAGAAATTAAGTAACATATCCATGAACTAATGGAAAGGAACATATCAAGCCTAGATCATCGTCTTGTGATAACCCAATTATGCTTGCACCAAAGAAAGATGACACATGGATCTTGTGCATTGACTACATATCTCTCAACAATACCACATTGAAGAAATTCTATCCTCTTCCAAGGATTGAGGATATTTTGGACTAGCTATGCAGTGCCAAATATTTCACTAAGAATGATCTTAAGTTTGGCTATCATCATATCTTTATACATCCCACATATGTATGTAAAATAAATTTCAAGGTCAAATAAAGTTTGTTCAAATGGTTAGTCATGCCCTTTGGCTTGATCAACACTCCAATCACATTCATGAGGACGATGAATGATTTTATTAGTCCTTTCATTACTTCATTTATTGTAGTCTACCTTGATGACATCCTGATCTTCAACAAAACATGTGTTAAGCATCTGCAACATATAAAGCAAGTGCTTAACACTTTGAATAAACACAAGCTATATGCAAACATGAATAAAATTTCATTTTCCATGCCACACATATAATATTTGGGATACAATATGAATGCACAGGGAGTACATGTGGACCCAACCAAGATTTAAGTCATCTAAGATTAGCCACAACCAAAAAATCTCAAAGACTTTCACAACTTCTTGAGATTAGAAAAAATTTACCAAAGATTTGTACTTGGGTTTTCTCATGTGACTTGGCCTCTAACCCAAGTTACCCAAGGTGGTGATAAACCAAAGTTCAACCGGAATGTCATGCAACAAAAATCATTCAAATAATTGAAACATAAACTCTAATTTGTAATACTACTTGCTTTATTATACCTTCAACAACCATTTGATCTTGAGATAAATGCCTCTAACTTTGCACTTAGAGTAGTTCTCACTCAACATGGTCACCTAGTTGCTTACCATAGTGAAACTCTCACTGCACCAGTAAGGAACTACCTAACATATGGTCATGAGCTTTATGCTATTGTTTAGGCATGCAAGTATTAGAAGCATTATATATTTGGAAAGGACACTATGATTTGCATAAATCACAAATCATTTCAATTCATACAAACATAGTACAAGTTGTAGCAAGAGAAACATAAAAAATGGTCTTCTTAACTTCAACAAATCCATCTAAACATCAATCATAATAAGGGAAGTTCCAATTTGGTAGTCGATTTTCTAAGCCATCCATCAATATAAGCTCTCCTTTTTGTACTTGATGCATGTGGACATAAATTAGACATGGCCAAAATTATTTTGACATGGATTTTGTAGATACCTATCATAATTTACTTTGTGAAAATTCAATTCCATATTTCTACTTGTAGGATGGCCTTATATGTCATATTGGGAAATTGTACATTATGCATGAGGCATAAAGATAGAAACTAATATGGGAGGCTCATTTCATTAAAGTTGTAGGACACACTAGAGTTGAAACGACACTTGCGGTGTTGTAAAAGTATTTATTCTAGCCACATCTCAGGTCTGATGTATCCAGGTATATTAAGTCAGGTACCATGTGCCATATCCAAGTCAGTCAACAAACAAAGTTTGTACACAACTTTTCCAATTCCAACGAGACCATGCAAATCCATTTCTATGGACTTTCTCTTAGGCTACCATACTACCAAGCATGCTAATGATTGCATCTATGTATTAGTTGATAGATTCTCAAAGATGGAAATTTTCATATCTTGTAATAAAGTTATCTTAGCTTTAGAAACAACTCAATTGTACTTTAGGCATGTTTGAATCCACTTTAGAATCCTGGAAACTATCTTGTTTGATAGAGACACAGTTTTTGAGTCCTTTCTAGAAAACACTTTAGTCTATGCTAGACACAAAGTTGAACAAATACACTTCCTTTCATTAATAGATTGATGGACAGATAGAAGTGGTAAATATGATGATAGTGCACCTTATAAAAATATAAAATTATAAGAAACAATGGACTTGGGATGAAAGTATTCCTTTCATTCATCATAACTACAATAGAGCTCTGCTTAGCTTAACCACACATAACCCTTTCCAAGTTCATTTGGGTTTCCAACCATTAGCACCCATTGACATAGTTTGTCATATTCCTCCATCAATACTAGAAATTACTTCAGTAGTTGACAAAGTTTTTCAATTCATTTAGCACATTTAGTAGAAAGTGTAAACCATTTTGTAAAAAGCAAATGCAAAGTACAAGTAATGCCATGACAAGCATCAAATACTACACACCTTTCAGGTTGGTGATCGAGTTTGGATACATCCGTAGAATGAAATACTGAATAGACCTTACCATAAGCTTCATCCACTTCGGTATGGACCTTACACCATCACCAAGCAAGTAGGAGATACCACTTTCAAGTTCAATCTTCTGACTTATCTTGGGTTGCATCTAGTCTTCAATGCATAACTCTTACAACATTACTTTCCACCCTTATTGGACACTTCAAATGTAACAAAAACTCTTCAACAAATAAATATCAAACCATGCTTTAGTATTACATTAGAATTGGATCAATTCATTGATGTTTGGGTCAAATAGACATGTCGACAAGAGATCACTCTCTCCGAGATCGTCAAAGTAGGTCAATTGCCTTCCCAAAGAAAATGGTTTATAATAGTGCAGGTTACCCAAATGTTTTCGCATCATTTTCCAAAATTTTCACACAATAGGGACCATTACTCTTCAAGGAGGGGCAACTGATCCAAGAGGATTTGGATCAATAGATCATACCTCACTTCACTATAATATTATGTCGAGCCTCATGCTTATGTCAGTAGTTGTGTCATTAGGTCCTGCACATATGTGCCAGTTTATTTCTTGTGAATCCTCTCCAATATTACTACACAACCCATAAAATATCGATACTATATTTAATAATTCTCTAGTAATGGATGTCAGTGATGTCACTGCACTTTTCAATTGAAGTGATTATTACCAATCCTTGTAACAGTTCAACTGATGCTTCATATTATTGCATTGTATAATAATGTACACAACCATTCTTTGCAGGTAAATCACCATTCTAATGAAAAACTAGAGAAAAAAGTTAGGAACCAAACATTTGATCTCTCAGATTATATAGAACTTAGTATAATACAACTTTGTTGTTACAATTTTATCATGGTTGTCTCTCTTGTTTATTTTCACTGTTCTCTTTTGCATTGTACTTCTTATTCTCTATCATTCATTATTCACTTATGTATTTATAACCCTCTTAACAAGTATTAAGTAGATTATCCATGAGGTCTCTTTTGGGCCCTATATCACATAGCCACTGTCAAGAGTTTCTTAACACATTCATCTTCTTATTCATATTTATTAATATTATGTGCCCAAAAGGAGCCTTGTTTAAAGTCATTATATTTGACGTATATTTATTCCTTTTGGCCATTTTACACCCTTCCAAATCTTCCAAACAATAAGACCCAAAATAAATTCCAACCGCTAAGAAGGAGTTTCCAAACAATAGATAGGAACCTTCAACTGAACTTGAGTCAAAGTTTATGCTAAGGGATTAACAAAACCTTCTAGAGGAGAAGAGGAACTCAAGGTTGGTGAAACAAAAAGAATGGTTCTAGGTTGCTCCCTTTCTAGAATTGAATTAGCAACTTTATCCATTTCCTCCTTTTTAGCCTCTACCCTAACACCTTTCACAACCATATATGTAGCGATTCCCAACTACTTCCATAACCAAATCAATAACCTCTACCATATCTTCTTCCCCAATTTCTTCATCACCATAAATGATAGTGTATTACACAATAACTACTATGGCTTCAAGTGAATCATTATCACTCCTAAGAGGGATAAGTAAAGCTAAAACATCCACATAATCAATGTTCTCATAGGGGGAAACAAAAGGTTGAGAAACTGCATCACCCACAAGTTGCTGGAAAAAATAGCCCCTTCCCACCAAATACCTTGTCTACCCTTTTTCTAGGATTTTCTGCAAAGCAAATATTATTCTTTGGAAAAACCTTTGCCAAATATCTTACAATATAACATGGTCTACATCTAAACACCAACCTTTCATAATCCAATTGTTGCTTCAAGATGTGATCACAAATCTTAATCCAAATCTCTTCAGGAAACCCAACAGAAAAATATATTTCGACATAGATCCATGCAAGAGTGTGTTGAGAATGTATCCACATTTATAGGGAAATAGAGAGGCATTTTACCAAGGAATTACAAATTGCATAAAGGCAAGAGAAACTCCAGTAATGTAGAGGAAGGTTGGGCATCCTAACCCATATGGTTGCTACTTTGAAAGAACGAATTGAAAGATTAAAATTTGGAAACCAAGACTTTAAGACAAAGATAAGTTGAACCCTTTGACCAAGGACCTAATTGAAAAATATTATCTTTGTTCTCCTTCATTCAAAAAACCCACAATGAAATGACCCTTTTCACATCGGTAAATGAGAAGGTCTTTAGACAAAAGTGGTTTCCATTGAAGATATATCTAGGAATATTGGTCCACCAATGAAGGCCAAAAATTCTGAAATATGTAAATAATTTCAAGATCCTTATAGTGTTCCTCTTCCTCCATCACCTCCCTTAACACTCCCACATCCGTCTCAAGGTTGGGGATCAATTTAGAAGTCTAGATGTAAGGTAGAAAATAAAAATATTGAACCCTAGGTCTAGCAAGCACACACATAGATTTCCTTTTATCAAGATCACCTTTAGATCCACGAACAACATGTAACATTTTATGATCTAAACTAAAAGTGGTGTTTTAGGAGACATGAGCTAAAGATGGGACAAGAGGCACATTTAAAACCAACAAAGATGGATCTAGGATACCCATAAGGAATCCAGACGACGTGATATGTTGTGGATGAGCATTACTAGCATTGGAAGAAAGAGTATCCTTCAAAAGCCTCATCAACAACACCTCCTTTTCAATAAAAAAATCCATTGAACCAATCCATGAATTGCAAACTCAACTTGAACCTTAATACTAAGAGGTAAGGAAGAAGATGACCACCTATACTGAAAACTAACCTCAATATCAATTGCATTTTAAAGTAGATTAAAATGAAAATAAACATGATCAATTAAATCTAATTTATTATTTTACATTTATTTTAAGTTAAATATTTTATTAAAATAATTTATATAAATATTTATTATAATTTAATTTAAACCATATATTAATAATATATATATATATATATATATATATATATATATATATATTCATTTCATCTTCTAACATTCTTTTATTAAAAATATTTTTATAATTATTAAAAACATAAATAATGGATCCACTTGGTATCATTAAGTTTCCCTGTTATTGTAATTGTATCATTCTTTCTAGAAATTGATACACTTTCTAGATTTTCATTCTCCGCCACAAATTCGCAGATATTATTTTTTTATATAATTTTAAAAACTTACTCTTTATTTCAAATTTCAGTTTCCAAGTGCTGGAAAACTTTATACTTTCTTTACGCTTTGCCCATCGCCAGTTTCCAAGTGATGGAAAACTTTGTGCTGTCCACGCTGCTGCTGTTTCTGCTCTTCTCATTCTCAACTCCCGCATGGAATTCTTATGCCAATGATGCTTCCGACCGACAGTCTCTGTTGGCGTTCAAAGCTGGCATCAGTTTTGATCCCAACAACTCATTAGCGAATTGGTCTCCCAATATCTCCTTTTGCAATTGGACTGGCGTTACTTGCTCTCCTAACATGCATACCCTGCTCGCCCTCAATTTATCAGACAGTGGTTTGGAGGGCGTCATCTCTCCCATGCTTGGGAATCTCTCTGCTCTTCAGTCACTTGATCTCTCTCGTAACGCCCTTCACGGTCATATTCCACCACAATTGGGCCGGCTTTCCTCAGCAAATCAATTCCTATTGCATCGCAATCGATTACAGGGAAAGGTTCCACCCACTCTCTGCGGTTGCCGCAATTTAGTTTTGTTGGCACTCTCTTATAACCGACTGGAGGGGAATATTCCGGCTGAGCTCGGGCTGTTGCCACATCTCCAGATTCTTGCCTTGGTAGCAAACTACCTCACAGGTACACTTCCCTCCTCTATAGGAAACCTCTCTTCCTTGATTGACTTACAAGTGGGAACAAATAATCTCACAGGCCCCATTCCTGCTGAATTGGGCAAGCTCACCAAGCTACAGACGCTCTACCTTTATGAAAATCATTTGTCTGGCACCATCCCCTCCTTTATAGGAAACCTCTATTCCTTGACTCACTTGGCGTTGGCAGCAAATTATCTCACAGGGCCCATTCCTGCTGAATTGGGCAGGCTCACCCAGCTACAGATGCTTTACCTTCATGCAAATCATTTGTCTGGGACCATCCCCTCCTCTATAGGAAACCTTTATTCCTTGACTGACTTGGCGTTGTCAATAAATTATCTCACAGGGTCCATTCCTGCTGAATTGGGCAAGCTCACCAAGCTACAGATGCTCCACCTTCATACAAATCATTTGTCTGGCACCATCCCCTCCTCTATAGGAAACCTCTATTCCTTGACTGACTTGGAGTTGTCAACAAATTATCTCACAGGTCCCATTCCTGCTGAATTGGGCAAGCTCGCCAAGCTACAGAGGCTCTACCTTCATACAAATCATTTGTCTGGCACCATCCCCTCCTCTATAGGAAACCTCTATTCCTTGACTCACTTGGAATTGGAAACAAATTATCTCACAGGCCCCATTCCTGCTGAATTGGGCAGGCTCACCCAGCTACAGATACTATCCCTTTCTTATAACCAGCTCACTGGGTCAATCCCAACTTCCCTCTTGAACTGTACTGCTCTCACAGGCCTATATTTATACCAGAACCAGCTAAGTGGACACATTCCATGGGAACTTGGTTCCAAGCTCATCAATTTGCAATGGCTATCTCTATGGGGAAATCGGCTTAGTGGAAAAATACCAAATTCCATTGCAAACTGTTCCAAACTCAAGACACTTTATCTAAGTGATAACCAGCTGAGTGGAATGGTGCCGACAGAGTTGGGTAAGTTGCTCCTTCTCGAACAGATTGAATTACAGCGTAATCAACTTGTTAGTGGCAGTCAAAGCTCATTGGTCTTTCTCACTGCTCTTACAAATTGCTCCCAGTTGAAAGAGATAATCATGTCCAATAATCGTCTGTCTGGGGTTTTGCCTCCATCCCTGGGCCAACTTTCTTCCAAGCTCTCTTACTTAGATTTAGGATATAACAACATAAGTGGACAGATACCTCAGGAGATCACCAATCTTTTCAACTTGACCTACTTGAGCTTAAGCCATAATATTTTAAGGGGCCACATTCCACATGGAATTAAAAGATATCATAAGTTGGAAAGATTAGATTTGAGTAGCAACAGATTAGAAGGAAGCATTCCAGATGAGATTGGTCAGCTGCAAAGTCTGGGATTGTTAAATTGTAGTCACAATAAGCTGTCAGGAAGAATTCCTGCCTCTCTTGGTACACTCCAACAGCTAAGGAGGCTTTATCTTCATCACAATCATTTCTCAGGGGAGATACCTGCTAGCTTACGGAGGTTCCCCAATATAGAACTGCTTGACTTCTCTCACAATGAATTGAGGGGCAACATACCTGGAGAAGTTATGGCCAATCTTAAAAGCATTCAATTCTATTTGAATCTGTCGTCGAATTTCTTGGATGGACCCCTACCCACAGAGATAAGTAAGATTGTAAGTGCTCAAGCAATAGATATTTCTAGCAATCAGCTGGATGGCGAGATTCCAGATGTACTAGCAAATTGCCTAGCGCTAGAATATCTTAATCTCTCTCACAATGCTTTAGCAGGTCTGATACCAGATGCATTTAGCAAATTACAAAATCTAGAGATTGTTGATCTCTCTTCCAATATACTATCGGGTGCAATACCCATGTCCCTTAGACAGCTAAAAGTCCTTCACTACATTAATCTCGGATACAACAATTTGACAGGTCCAATTCCAGAACAGGGATTGTTTCCAAATAAAAGTGTTATTGCATTGTTGATGGGAAATCCAAGGCTCTGTGGTCCGAAAAAATACTTGTTACATGCATGTCAGAAACAGGGACAAGAAAAGCATTCACTGCTTACAAAGGCAATTATATCAGCTGCTGGAGTCATTGCATTTGTGTTATGCACATTAATCTTGGGACTATTGTGGAGGCAAAATTTTTTGAGACATCACTTCGATCTCTCAAACATTATGCATAGAAGACTGGGGTATCAAAAGTTTACGTATCAAGATCTTTCCAATGCAACAAATGGATTTAATGAGAGCAATTTGCTTGGAGTGGGTAACTTTGGATCGGTCTATAAAGGGATTTTAAGGGATGGCAAGGTAGTTGCTATCAAAGTTATCAATTCACAGAGCACAGAAGGTCAGAAAAGTTTTAAAACAGAATGCAAAGTCTTGGGAAGGATTCGACACCGCAATCTCATTAGAGTTATAAGTGCTTGTTCATACCTAAACTTCAAAGGTTTGGTTCTTCAATTTGTGTCCAATGGAAGCTTGGAAAAACATTTGTATCTTGACAATATCGAAGAAGATGTTTGTAGATTGGGGCTGAGTGAATGTTTGAAAATTGCCATAGATGTGGCCCATGGCATGGAATACCTGCATTATGATTGTTCTGTCCAAGTTGTGCACTGTGATTTGAAACCTAGCAATGTGCTTTTGGATGCCAACATGGCAGCCCTAGTAACTGATTTTGGTATTTCAAGACTAACCAGTTCTACAAACTCCATGGATTCCTTGAATACAACAGTTGCCCTCAAAGGATCTATTGGCTACATTGCCCCAGGTACACTTATCTTTTTACATAGATAATATTATGCTTTTCAAATAAAATATTATTTGAAACAGAACATAATCATTAACTATAGCTAACTTGATTGCAGAGTATGGATTGGGTGGGAGAGTTTCTATAAAAGGGGATGTTTACAGTTATGGCATTTTGTTGTTAGAGATGGTTACAAGGAAGAGGCCAACTGATGTCATGTTTGTGGGAGACTTGACTATACAAAACTGGGTGAGGTCATCTTTTCCAAATAGTCTAGTGGACATTGTTGATAGTAGGTTGTCAAGGAATGTGAACATGGAACAAAATAGATCCTTGGTTTCTTTCATACATGTTGCCTTGCTTTGCACGAATGAATCTCCCCAAGAACGACCAACAATGAGAGAAGTGGGAAGGGCATTGGAGACTCTCAAAACTACTCTAATGGGAAATGCAACATCAGCATCAACTTTAACAGCTACCATATCAGATCTAGTACGCAATTCCAATACAGGTGCAAAAGTAGAAGGGGTGTCTGAGAGCCAAAGTTCTACATTTAGCTACTAATATTTAAATGTAGAAAATATTTTCAAGGAAGTGCTTCTACAAGGATCTATATTGTGATATTATAGTCATGTGATTAAATATCAACTAGAGATAAGTGTAAGACTAATGTAGCAATAAATTAATAGACTTGGTTTAGGTACATTATTGCATGGTACAAAGCACAATGTACAATAAAATGATTGAGATCAAGTGGAAAATAAAAATATGAGAGTTGAGATGGCAAGGATACTTAGGCATCAAGAATTCTATAAGAAACAACAAATTGTGGCTTTCATTGGAAGAATATTATGGTAGCTTTTGTAAAGCCTTTATTCCAAACTTTCACAATGTTATTTTTTTTACATGTTATGAGAATCAAATGTTTTAATTCAATTGATAGATATATTTAAGTAATGAGATTTCATAATTGAGGTTGTTTCATGAATGGTTTTAGAGAGTTTACACTATGGAGAAGTTTGGCATTTGTCTGTTTGATTCCACAAATTCAAGAATTACTTGCCATGTTCTCATAAGCTCTTTTGAAGAAAAAAAGGGCTTATTAGATAATAATCTTATTTTTGGTATAAAAATAACTATTTTATTGGTACATGAAATAGAGTAAATATGATTTCTTATCCTACTGCATGTGAGATGGAAAGAAAAGATAAACGTATTATATCAATGCTAAAAAATGACAGTTGGTCATTGGAACTTTAAATTATAATTTTTTATAGGACACTGCCAAGAAGGGGATGCATAAAAGTACCTCTAAAAAATGTGGAAAATGAAAGTGGACATTTTTTAAATTAGAATAATATTCTTAATCTTAATATTAGATCTTATGTTCCATTATAGTCTTTGTGACTCTTAAGTTTACACATATATTACATAAGAACTTGAACATGGATTTCTTTATATAGGTAAATGTTAGTCAATCAAGGAATATTTTGACCTATTGTTTCATTTGGAGTTTCTAATAAATATGTCTTTAAAACATTAGTCTAATATCATATGAATGTATGATTTATCTAAAAAAAATAGCCAAACAAATTTAATTGTGTATAAAATTTGCTCTAAGAATTCATCAAAGAATTGGGAAACAAAGTATTTTTCCCCCATAATCATGAATATTTAGTTATAGGCATAATATCGCCTTGAGAAAACATGAGAAACAATAGCATGTATAAACCCCACAAAAATTATAATTAAGGTATTTTATGCACTTTTTTCAAATGATTTTGGAAGGAAATATAGTCTCTCTTCTTATATAGTAAGTACCTTTTTGTATTGCAACCCACTAATATTGTTTATATTTTTAATAGGTGTTTTAATGGATATATTATTATTCAATAGGATAGGGTAGAGTCTCTAACCATAGAAAGAAAGAAAAGGCCAAGATGGTGATTCCATTGAAGAAGAAAAGAAACATTAGCAACCATAGGCATAATATCATCTTCAGAAATCTTGCAAAATAATTGCATATATGAACCCCACAAGAATTATAATTAGGGTATTTTATGCACTTTTCTCAAATGATTTTTGAAGGAAATTTAGTCACTCTTCTTACATAGTAAGTTTTTGTATCACAACCCACTAATATATTATTTATGTTTTTAATATGTATTTTATTGGATATATACTTATCAATAGGATAGGGTAGAGTCCCTAACCATAGCAAGAAAGAAAAGGCCAAGATGGTGATTCCATTGAAGAAGAAAAAGAACATTAGCTACCATAGAGAATGGTTATATTTGTAAGCACATGGTAGTTGGGAAACTTCAAAAGTATACATCACCACCACCATATTCACATCTATAAGTTCCACCCCAATTTCATTGTTCTCTTGAAGATGCCATAACAATGCCTTGATTTATATATTAAACAAGCATCATGGATTATTTTAAGGGTTGGGAGAATTTTGATAAATTATAAGAGAACTAAATAGTCTAGTGAATTGTCTAATTGCAATCTTATGTTTTGGGACTAGGGTGGGTTATTTGATTTTAGGTGTCTTTTAAAGAATAAACCTCCATATTGTGATTTTTTAAATTGTAAGTATTAGCTTCATGAGGCCAAATTATGTTTGCATTTCTCCAATCTATTTATTGAATTATTTGTTTCATTTTCACTATAATATTTATTGAGATTTTCATGTTCATGTATAATAAATATGTACTCAAGTTATGTTATGTGTGAACAAAATTCTATGGTTGTGTTTATTCCTTTGACAAGGAGATGTTTCATTCTATCAAGTGCAAAAAGAAAAAACTATCTACTTCCCTCTATTGGTTGTATTGTTATATGATATTACATTTCAAACACTTTGAATATTTATTGTATTTCAGAAAAGATATTATAGATTGTAACACTGTAACAAGAATTATAGGTAGGCATTATTTGAGAGAATATATTATGAGTAAATTTATCTTTTAAATTTCATATGGTATTCTATTTTCATAGATTACCTATTCACAATGTGGTATTTGTATGCTCTTTTTCCTTAATAGAGAGAAAATCCAACATAATTACCGTATGCTTTACTTTGAGGTAGGTGACATCTTCTTAGTTTAAATTGTTAGTCATGTATAAGTTATTGAGATTGAACTTTTATCTTTATTACTTATTAAAATATAAATATATAAAATTCTAGGAATCTATAGATCTTTAGTGACAACATGTTTCTATTCTTGTGGGTGACTAGTTATTTAAAGAACTTCATGTTGACACCAATGATCAATATTGACAACATTTAACAAAATAATTATTGTCTGAATATGACATGAGGCATAAAATAACTAATCTAATGTGATTTTTTGTATTGTAATAATTATGAAATAAATGGCCATTGCTTTTTCTAGCTATGGTGGAAATAATGTTTTCAGAGAAGGCTTCTGTAAATATAGACAACAAGTCTTTTAAGGAGTTATTTTCAGACATCTAGATAAAAAAGGGTATGTCAAGGCCATTCTACACAATATCAGGCAATTCACATGAACAAATGTGTTGTTTTAGTTTAGTTCAATCACTTCTAATAAATAGAGATTAAAGATGGGAGAATGAGAGATGTTTTATAGAATATATAATTTGAGAAAATTCATTGAATTTCATATTTTATTTATTCTAGTAGAGTTTTCATTTCAAACAATGAAAGGGTACCAAAGTAAACCCCATGACTTAAGAGAGATTTATCCTCGAGTAAATATCTCAATCAAGAAATGTAACCATCTAGACATTTATGCACTCTTCATGTACACGTTTGAAATCTTTTTCCTTCCCTTATTTGTCCAAAAATATGAACAAAGCTTAGTTTTTATCTATTCATATAATTATTATCATTGAATTTCCCAATTGAACTTATTAAAGATGGATAGTCAATTTCCAACTAATAATATCTCACTGTTTTAACCTTTTACGGTTTAGCTTTATTTAAATCATATGTTTTATTAAAGGGTTGAGTACTATAAATTAGGGAAATAATATGCATAAAATAACCACTAATTTGTTATATATTTTGATTAGCTTTGACTCTCTAAAATTATAAAAAAATATGTACAAATAATGACTTATTTGGAAAATACCTGATATAGATGAATTGAGTGCTGAAAACTAAGATATGAATAGGTCTGAGTGTCATCAACTAGATACATGTATCAAATTACTTCCTAGAAAGTAGCACCATATTTAGACAGAGGCATCATGTGGCTTTAGTGTCTTGATAATGGTGTTAATGTCCTCTATCCAGGATTGTCTCAAACTTCTGGGTGTACTTGTGTCTATGTTTTTGGGTTCTTTTCCTACATGCATAGAGTTTGAAATTCTCTATTGCGCTTCTAATATATGGTTTGTGGTGCAAAACTTAATCCTTCCTAAAAGTAAGACATGATCTCAAAAGTGTGTTTGTTAGTAGGATAGGCTAGACATCCTCAACACGCCATTGTGAAGAGAGTTGCCTGCATAAAAATACTCTGAGGAGGGATCAAGACCAATGTAGTCATCCCCACCTTAGTGCTGGTGCATGTGCAAGTGATGCTAGAATGATAGTGTCTTTGAGATCCTTGAGTGTGCTTGAGATTGAAATTCTATAAAATGTGAGCTTAGGGTTTCTATAGATGGTATTTTGTAGAAGTAGGGAAGAATAGGGATTAATAAACTTGAGAGAGGGCTAAAAATCATGTATTTATAGTGTTTGGTTGCTTGTGCAAACAATAAAATATGTTTAGACTGACCTTAGGAGGGTTTTAATTTTAAAAATGTATTCATTTGAAAAAGTTAAGGTAAAGGACATAGGCACCATTTTGGGGACACTAGTGCCACATGAATCTAATGTCCTTAATGTGGTGCTAATGTCTAGCTAGTAGAATGCTAGGCATGAAGGGCCAAGATCAAAAAATGAGGGTATGAGACTATGTTTAAGCTAACTAGGGACACCTATGACTTGCACAAAGGCTATAAAAGTGTGATAATAACATCTAGGATATTTCTAGGGCTAAGTTAGGTATAGGAAGTCTCAAGTAGCACTCAAATACCACTTTTTAGGTGATTACATCCCACATTAAGTCTCATAAGCATGCTTAAAAATTGATTAGGAACCTTTTTTTGGGTATTTAACAAAGAATTTAGATGTTTTTGGTAAATGTTTTCAAAGTTTGCAACTAAGACCAAGGCATCAAATGAACACCACCAAATCTTTCATTTTGGGTTTAAAATTGAACAGACTTGTCAATTTCTATTTAGAATAGTTATTTACATAGATTTTGTTTGGCAAAAAGAGGAATATTGCATTTATGCTCTTCCATTTGTCCCCTATAGGGAACCCTTGGAATTAAAAGCACCATTCCTATTGCAAGAAGCCTAGTCCAAGGCTTAGAAAGAAAGTCATCTAAAGCACTCCCCAAAAACTATCAAAGTTTGGGTGATCTTGAAAATGACCCTACAGTCTTTCTACTTTCATTCTTTATTATCTATGCACCTTGTCTTGCAAGGGGGACTTTATCACATCCCAAAAGTTCTTTAGGGAAGTTTTGACCTAGGGTTTCATCTCCTAGTATTGACTTCATTTGGCTCCTTTGGAGTTGCACACGGGACATAGTGGCACTTTGGACCTCGTGTTATACTGAGCGAACAATAGGTTGTAGTGGTTACAAAAATGACTAGACCTTTTTGAAACAAGCCAAATGATATAGACCCAAATTATGTGCTTTTCTTTTGCATTATTTGACATGAAAGTCATTGTGTAATTAATTACCCTAGATCATTCAAAAACTTGTTAGATTTTAGACAAATCCCCAGTTGCCATGGAAGTATTATTGGTGTAAGGTGTGCCTCAAGGTCCATGTCACAGTAATATCATTTGAGATAAGTGGGGTGTAAAAACCCTACTATATACTATGCATTTACTTTTAGATGAACACTTAAAATCCTCTCAAATGATGTATATTGATGGATTCCAACAATACCAAGTAACCTTGTTAGTTTAGGATCTAAGAAATGGTTAATTAGTTGGTCTTGTCCTAGATTGAAGTCTTGTTTGAAGTCAAAAACTGGTGTAAACAAATAATCCAAAACCAAACACAGTCCAAATTGTATTTTGAACAAAGAGGCATTATGTTGCCCATGTGAGATCATCAATTTTCCTTGTTCAAAAAGTTCATCAAAAGCTTGAGAGTCATATCATCCACTTTGGCATAGTTATGCTACCCAATTGAGTCTAGACCTTTACCAAAGTTGTTTAAGTCCTTCACTTATAATATAGATTCAAAATTATACCTTTACAAGTTCATAGGGTTAATGTGTTAAGTGGTTTCACCATTTTCAATAAACTTGAGGGAACTTAGGTTTAATTTCCAATTTAGGTTGGAGGCCATTTAAGACTCATAATCATTGTCATCGCTTAATAGTATTAAGCCATTTTGTGCTAAACACTTGCACTTTAAGTCTATACACCACAACATTTTGAGTCAAGAAAGGTAGTGTTATGCTGTCAAAATTGTAGGAAAATGTCTTTGCCTTAGAGATTTTTTGAAGTAAACCTTTTTGTCACACCTTTTTGGGTAGTATAACATATTTACGGTACCCAAAACATTTTGAATATTATTTCATAGACCTTCTTGCATAGAGTTCCAAATTTGTTCCTACATTTTTAGAATAATCCGAGTGTACTTTTTTGATATTTTACCTAAAATAATTGTATTTATCACCTTTGTCTAGCTTGTTTGTCAAAAGAACCTAGTTTTATACCATTTTTTGTGAGAAAGTAAACTATTGCTAAAGTGCCTTTTGTTTCATACCTTATACCTAGTTGACCAAGTTCACGTCCAAGAATCAAATGCCTAGTATTTATTAGAAGTGTTTCAAATCTGTTAGATTAAAACTTTCATCTATTTTCAAAGTCTAGATTTTGACACCGTTTGGCCAAGAGTCCTAGCACATGCCTTGTTTGAGCCTAGTTTTTGATGCCATGTTTGGCCAAAAGACCCAACAAATTTTAAATTCCTAGATTAGACTGATTTGAAACACTTCAACATTAGAGTTTGGCATTTTTATTTTAGGTTCATTTACTTGAATATCTTTATGTGATCATTGAAACATTAGATACTTCACACTAGCTTATTTCCTCAAAAAACTTTGCATAAACCTTTTGATCATTTTGACAAATCTAGACCAAGTTGGGACATCATCTATTTTAGACATTATCCTTTTTAGAGTTTGTAAAACTCTTTGACCTTTTATTACAAAGCATTGACTATGGATCCCAACATGTATTCCTACACACGTAGTAGACTCATGTATAATCTAAGGATTAGTAATGTAGTTACACAAGAATAAATGGTGCAAGACCCCTATACGGATAATATTGCTTATAAGATGGATTCTTATCCCCCTTATAATACTCAATGAAAGGAACAAAGCCAAGATCCATTGGATAACTATTTGGTTAACACACCACCTTATATAGAATAGGACCAAGAGTAAATCGCATAATACCTAGCTACAATACCCACAGTAGATGAGCCAGTTCTTCAATAGTCGTATTCTACCAATACATCTTCCACGTATGATCCATTTTTGTTTGAGTGACATTTGTTAGAAAATAAGGATGAAATTTTGGTTAGAGCCATCGAGGAAGGGGCCAAGTTTCCAGCAAATTTCCCATGTGAAAATTTATCAAGTCTAGTAAGAGTGCCCCACAATATCATCTATGATCAATAGGCTTCTTTTAACAATCTTATATATCTAGTCTAAATAATATACCAAGATCCTAATATATTTGATTGAAGCAAAAACATCATGAAAGAGGAATTTAACCAAATGCAGATAACATATCAAATATATATGAATCTAACACATGATTTCAATCAAATGAACATGGTAAGTAAGCCTCTCATTGACCTAGTACCTTTAACAAGAGTGTTGAAAGAATTAACTGGAAAAGAGAATTTGAGTTCTGACCCATTCGTACAAACTGCTCTGATAGATAACTTGATGCATATGTCATTTATTGACGAAGTGTCTTCAACTTCTACACTAAATAGTGAGTCAATCATAGTGGACAATGTGTAAAAAACATCTAACCTAGATCAAAGTGGTACTAATGCACAAATAAATAGCCAATAACATGTGCCTATAGTTAATCCCATGAGAAGATCATCATACCAAGGAATAGGAGTTTCTACATCCTAGCCTCAACCAACTGCTTCCTTAAGTATACAACCTATAGGATTAGGTAATCAAATAATGGCCAATGTCATGCCTCAATGATATAATGTGATGAATCCTACTCCTCCTCAACAAGTAGTGAGTAGTATTCCACAAAAATAGACACAATCTAGTGTATCAATGCAACAAAGGATGAATTCATTGCCACCTCAATCAGAGGCAACAAATATTCCACTTCTCTAGGTAATGAGGAACATACCTCTACAGTCACATACTAATATGCCAATTCAAAACCAAGCAATGACTAATCAAAAACATGAAAATATTGGTCAACAATAGATGCCAAATTTTCAACCTACTTTCACTTCCTCATAGGGATTCATGTAACAAGGAGGTCCCCATGTTTCTCAAGTACCTACTAGACTATTGTTGGTTTAGAATGTGCCAAAAATTTAGAGACAAGGTCTTGGTCCACAAGTTTCCACTCAACAACAAGGTTTGATTAGTCAACAACATGTCCCTTTTCAACCACAATAGGCAAAATATAGTTATATCCCTCCATCCTAACTATAAAATCCTCCAAGTCAAACCTTTATCACTAACCCAAACTAGAATATCACACAACCAAATGTGCAATTTCAAGTACATCCTAATCCATGTATGCGTATTCTTGGTCCATTCCCCAACCAAACCAATATACCCCAACAAATATCTCCATCATACCTTGGTCAAAGTGTTTGACTTGTGACCTCCCAACCATCTATCCAAACCCAAATTCTCCCTCAAACCAATCTTCCACATAGTTTCTTATCCCAAGAATTACAACAGATGAAGGATTCAATTACTACCATTCAAATTGGTAAACAAACTAAAAAGATCAAATTGGATGACGTATGCTCCTATCTATTTAACATGGAATATTTGTAAATACCATTTCCTCTAGATATGAACCACCAAAATTTGGTAAATATAAAGGGAAAGGTGACCCTAAGGCTCATTTGACCAAATTCTTTGTCACATGTCAACTAGTAGCATATAGTGACATATACCTTTTTTTGTTGTTTTCAAGGAGCTTGGCTAGAGAAGCCTTGGAGTGGTATTTAAAGTTGCCCAAGAATTTAGTAACAGACTTTGATGATCTTTTTGATAAATTTGTGCATCACTTTTCCTATAATCTCGAGCATGAGATTTCATTAGTAGACCTAACACAAGCAAAGAAAAAAGCTAGAGAGAGTTTTGCAAGGTATTTACTGTGATGGAGAGCCCTTGCAAGTTGTTTCACCCACAGTTTACTAGATAAATAATTAGTCACTGTGTTTACAAAAAAATTGCATAGTGAGATAGCCTATCATCTAGAACTGTAATATGCACATATGTTCAAAGAGATCATTGATAAAGGTTTTTTGATCGAAAGGGCACTCATCAATAAAGGAGTCATCAAGCTCAATTCAACTAATGAAAATTAAGGTACCAATTAGTGAAATGACCAACATCTCAATCAAATGTAAGCATCACATTGGACACATGCCAATAATCATGAAAGACCAAAGCAATTCAATTACAATAGGAATGTTGTCAAAAATAGAGTAATCAAATCTCATCATGTCCAAACTATGCAGACATCATCCACACCACCTTTTTAACTTACTCCTACCCAATAACCTCTCCAATTGATAATACAAGCACAACAACCAGGACCTTAAAAAAATACAACAACCTTTACCATTACAAACCCCTCATCTTAGAAGAACCATCCCTACACATCGTGTCTTTAGTGACCTAGGAGAACCTATTGGGTCTATATTTCATAATATTGTTGTCACTAATCTGATTAGTTAGCTTATACCAAAGCATTATCTACAAGGTATTCCTTATCCTAATTGGTACTGTGAAAATGAATTTTGTGACTATCATCACATCAACAGGCATAATCTACGAAGATGTGTCCAAATTAAGAATTTAGTTAATAATATGTTAGAGAATGGGGAGCTAAACTTGGATAATGATGCTTCCATTTCTAATCAAAATATTGGGATCTATCAAAACCCCTTTTCCTGACATAATAATCAATAGCAACAGAATAATTAGTATCAACAACAACAATGACCAGTGTAGTATCAAAATTAATAGTATCAAAATCAGAGGCTAAACCAATAGAATCAAAAAAATCAACAACATAACCCATAATGATAGAATAATGGACAAAACCAAGGTTAGAACGGTAATAACAAACAAACCTACCATGAAATTGTACATGACTACAATAGGGTTGTAGGTCATATTTTAGGAGCTAGTGTTAATACCATCTCCATTAATCCTAGACCAAATACTAATCAACCTAGACCATTGCTAAATAACAACATTCAATCAAATCACATGGATAATCCTTCCTTGAACTGGGAGTTGATACAGGAAAACTAGTAAACTAAGACTTCCCCTTTTGGATCTTATAGAAAAAACTTATTCTTTCCACGTGACCACATGCAATTGCACCGATAATCAAGACTTGTCCTATCTAGTCCCACACCATTTTTGATAATAGTTAGTAATAATGGTCTAGTATTTAATCTTGATTATGTAATCACAACTCAAAGGTCAAAGATTACTATCCCAAGCCCACAACCATCCACCACTTTGCCTATCATCCAACAAAACTTTCAACCTCAAAATAAACCATTCACTACTGACCAAGATAAGAAGTTTGATATTGTGGAAAAATTACAGAAGACACCAACACAAATTTTTATTTTAGATTTTCTATGGATGTCAATAATCCACAAAAACATCTTGAATAAGTTTTTGACCCAATCCACTATTGCTAGTGACATATCCCTTGATAACTTTTAAGTTTGGTTTGGACTCCTAGCTCTAGCCCAACACGTCACATTCAAACAAAGTGATATTCCCTCCATTGGCCCATTCCATAATAACCCATTGTATGTAGAAGTTTGTATCAGATGGCATAAAGTGAAATGTGTCCTTATCGACAATGGATCTGACCTCAACATAATGTCTCTAAAGCTCATCAATTTTCTTGGGTACATAATGATAGATCTCCAGCCAAAAATAATAACTATTAAAGCCTATGATAATTAAGAAAGAGAGTCACAGGGCACCATTTCTTTGCTAGTTATCATTGGGGCTTTAACCCGTGATACACTTTTCCATGTGTTGGATCTTGAGTTATCATACAAAATGCTTCTAGGCAGGCCTTGGTTACATGAAATTCATGCAATCCCATCAACACTACACTAATGTATCAAGTTTTCCCACTCATGGATGTAAGTAAATATTCCAGGAGATTTACACCCATATGAACACTGCAAGCATCTTGAGGCCAAATTTCAAAGCTATAATTATCAGTATAGTATGAAACTTAGTTCCAAGTAGGATAAAGGAAAATCTATATTTATTGATCCTTCACCAAATAATTGCATAGATCCTAATACCTTGGATTCTCTTTCCCACATGCCACCTCCTGAAGCTTCTAATCATTTCACCATTTCAGATAATGGACCGAGAGAGTATGTGAATCATGATACATTTCATATTGCCAATCTTCCTCAGAATTTGAAAACATTTGGGTGACCTTAAGTCATCCCACATATGCATTGACAACATAATAATAAAGATAAGGGATCTATCACATTCGTACCAGCATCTGGCTTAGGACCTGACCCTGTTGAAGGGGATGACTCATGGTTATACAATGATGACCAAACTGACTATTATAAAAATGCAAAGTATCCTATTCCCAATAGGATTAAGGAGCATCATATTTATAAAGGAAGAGGCCTCATACTGAATCATCAAGGAGACATTGAGCCCATTTCCATGACTAAGTATGAAAGACATTATGGACTTGGATTTAAACCACCTAGGGGTGACACCATATATCTTGTTCAAACTCCATCACCAATGACTAGTGATGATGATGCTGATAGTGAAGTAGAGTCTGATCATAGCCTCAATTTTGATGGCCTAACTAAAACCAACTTTTTTGATAACAATGCCATTTGCACCCTTACCTTACCCATTCATCATAATCTATTACCATTATATTATCCCCAACTGATAGATTAGGACCAACAACAATCCAATCTACCGATTGATGAGTTCCAAAATGATGAGGCATTCTATGATTTCTTAGGCCTTAGAGATGATGTTTCATTGGGAGATCACAAATTAGGATTATCAATCACATTGGATCCTGTAGCCTATTTTGGAGAGTGAGTGAACACCCTTAGCCAAAAAAATAATAATTAAAAAATTTAGGTTCCAAAGTGAATACCTCTTTAAGGCACTTTATGACCAAGGAAAAAGTAAAGATAAATGCAAGTCTAGTGGTGAAAATCTATCTAAGGTGCCATTAGATGAGGATGTTCATTCTTCTTCAAATTTAGACCAGGAACCTACCAATGACGAACTTGCCTATGGATTTGAGTTTAGTTTTGAGAAACAACAAGTATTTGATCAAATTCTCCAAGAATTTTTAATTGTTTTTGTTACATGGCCAAATATCCCATTAGGGGATTTAGATTCATCATGCATAGGAGAAGTTGAAGAACAAGTCCTAATAGAGGACCCTAACATAGTCCAATAGTTCAGGTCATTGCCTATTATCCTAAAAGATGGTTCAACCCTTCTAGTTGAAGATACAATAGAGGTAAATATTAGGACTCCATCAAGCCTAAAATGGATAAAATTATGTGAATCCCTCATTGAGGTGGAATGTGACATCTTTACAGCTCTATTGAGAGAATTTATAGATATCTTTGCATGGACCTATTCTGACATGCTAGGTTTAGACCCCGCCTTGGTTTTACACCACCTTATGGTTAATCCTGATGTCAAACTGGTAAAACAAAATCTACATAAGATGCATCCTCACATTATTTTATTGGTAAATAAAGAGTTAAAAAAACTCTTAGAAGGATGATGTATCCAATCTATTGACTACTCTGAATGGATCTCTAATGTTGTACCTACTAGTAAAAATCCTGAAGGGATTAGAATTTGTACTAATTTTTGAGACATCAACAAAGATTGTCCTAAAGATTATTTTACCTTTCCTAATATCAAAATGATCATCAAATCCATGGTAGTTTATGAAATGATTTCACTCATGGATGGATTTTTAGGATACAATCAGATCAGAATCACACTATAAGATCAACATAAAATAGCATTCACCACTCCATGAGGAACATTTTGTTATTATGTGATGCAATTTGGCCTTAATAATGCTAGAGCTATTTATCAAATGGATATGACTATCATATTTAATGATATGATGCATGATATTGCTAAAGACTATGTCTATGACATATTAGGAAAATCCAAAACCAGGGCTGACCATCCAACAGTACTATGCAAGATATTTGAAAGATTACGAGAGTATAAAGATAGATTAAATCTAAACAAATGTGTGTTCGGTGTAACTTCAAGAAAAATACTTAGCTTCATCTGGTCTTGTAGAGGTATTGAAGTCGATCTAGCTAAAGTCCATGCTATAATTGAGATTCTACCACCAACCAATTTAAAACAACTCTATAGTTTACAAGGTAAGATCCAATCAATCTGATGCTTCATCTCTCAATTATAAGATAAGTTCCATCCATTTAAACACCTTTTGAAGAAGGGAGTTGCATTTCACTGGGATGATCACTTCCAAATAGCTTTTCAATAGCTCAAAGATTATCTTGTCAATCCACTTGTTTTATTACCTCATATGCCAGGAAAGCCATTTTAATTATATCTATCATCTATCAATCATACTCTGGGGGCACTATTGTCTCAACATGATGACAAAGGGAAGGAACATACTATATACTACCTAAGTCGTACCTTGGTTACATGTGAACATAACTATACAAATGTTGAAAAAGCTTGTATAGCTATGGTTTTCATTTTCTTAAACTGCATCATGACATGTTAAATAATAAAACCATGTTCATTTCAAAAGTAGATCTACTCAAGTATCTACTATCTAAAATAGATTTTCAAGGTAGAATGCTTAAATGGATCATCTTTTTTAGTGAGTTTGACAGAGTATGTCAATCAAAAGGTAATCAAGGTATAAATTATTAAAGATCAACTTGTTGAAGCACCTTTCACAGACACCCAACCACTCACATTCTAATTTATTGATGAATCCATAATGACCATCATTGAAACACCCCTTGAGGAGCATCAATGGAAGCTGTATTTTCATGGTTCATTCACTGCACATGGATCGGGGGCAAGCTTATTGTTTATTAAACCATATAGGGATCTAATCTCTAAATCATTCAGAATCATCTTTCCTTGTACAAATAACATGGCCGAGTATGAAACACTTATTGCAGGACTTCGATAAGTAGTGCATTGGAATATATCTCATCTCTATGTTTATCGTGATTCTTAGTTAATCATAAATTAAGTTACAGATAATTTTCAGACTAAGGATGACAAGATGTTCCATATAAAGCCATGGTCAACACTCTTAAACAAAAAATTGTCAATATTCAATTTGAGCACATATCAAGGGCTAGTAAAAAAATTTAGATGTCATGGCTACCATTGGATCTCTGATATGACAAATAGATAAAGATAGAGAGTATTAGTTCTTCATCAAGAATTTTTTAGCACCAACTCATGAACCTTCAACTGTTGCCATGATTTATGATATTAGTGGTCCTAATTCTATCTGGTACTCATACCTTTACAACTACCTTAATGACCAAGTTTTACCACCTAACCTCTCTCAAAAACAAACCAAAGCCTTCATTCATCATTATACTCATTATACTCTACTTGGATTTACTCTTTACCATCATAGTTTTGATGGAACTCTGCTTTGTTTTTTAACTTTGATAGAGTCTACACTAGTGTTAAGAGAAGTTCATGAAGGAGTATGTGGAGATCATTCTAGCAGGGCAGTCCTATCCAAAAAGATCTTGTGTACTAGTTATTATTGGCCCACAATAGATGTAGATGCCACTGCATATGTAAAAAAATGTGATAAATGTCAATGACATGCTAATCTGATTCATGCCCGAGTAAAAAAATTGAAACTGATGTTGACACCATGGCCATTTTTTACATGAGGACTTGACCTCATTGGGAAGATTAACCCTTCATCTGATGTCTATAAATAGATCCTTATCGCCACTAAATATTTCACTAAGTGGGTTAAAGTTATACCCCTCACTTATGTGATTGGAAAGCAAATTTCCAAATTCATCTTCAACCATCTCATCTATCGATATGGTATCCCCTCTAACATTATATTTGATAATGGAGGATCATTCAAGAACAAAGATGTAGACTAGTTATGTATTGAATACAACATCACCCAATATTTTTCTATATCATATTACCCTCAAGGTAATGGCCAAGCTAAGGCATCCAACAAAACCATTGTTACATTCTCAAAAATATTATCAATGATGTTGGTCATGATTGGCACCTCTAGATATTACCTACCATTTAGGCATACCATACCAATAATTGTACCCCTAAAAGAGCCACTCCATACTCACTTATTTATGGTAATGAATCCACCCTTCCCATTGAGGTCGAATTGCCTTCACTACACATCTCTTTCAATCATGTCCTAGATGATCATGACTATCGAGTAGCTCACCTGTAAGAGCTAGGTCTACTTGATGAAAAATGCACAACCATGCTAAAAAAATCTTCAAGCATATTAGAACTGACTCAAAGGTCACTATAATTGACGTGTTAAGCATAGAACATTTGAACTTGGTGATCTTATTCTTAAATAGAACCAAAAGAATACCATGGCTGAGAAGAAGCATAAAAGGAAATTCAAACCTAATTGGATAGGGCCTTTTATCATCACTGTAGATTATAGATCAGGAGCATATAGGCTTACCGCATTAGATGGAGATGAACTCATGGAGCTAATGAATATTATTCATCATAAGCGATACTATGCTTGAATGCTAAGGTGTATTATCTATAAGGATAATTTCAATTATTCCTTTTTATCACTATTATTCTTTGTACAAATACCATTTTTATCTATCATCTTCTCCATATCCACTTTCTACTTCTGTTCTATCGACCCAGTGTATCCTAAAGCCTAGCCTATTTGACCTTGGTTTTTGCCATTTGATACATAGTTTCAGCATCAAGATATCTGATCAATTCATTAGTTATTTCAAGTATTTTAGATAGGAAGCATATTTTGAGATAGTGTGATATAAGTTTTAGTAGTTGCATCCTTCATTTGTTAGTCCTTTCTTACCACTAGTCTTGCAACTAATTATAACTGCTTTTGGGAAAATTAGTACCATTTCTCTATGCCATTGTGTCCTGGTTATAACTACCTATGGGAAAACTAAGGGAAACAGTAAGCCTATTTACCAATGTACCAACTTGCCACTTTCTATGCCACGCTATGCCTTTTTACCAACTATGCCTATTTTGTTTGAATTGACTACTGCACTAGTTGAGTTCATCCACTATAATGCTAGAACTACAGTGACTTGAGGTCCTACTCAGGGACTATGTAGGTAGTGCTCAATACTTTTTGAGGTTAGCTCAGTCACCCTTTTCCCCATGATCTCACCATTTTGAGAGCAACGTAAGCCACACTCTCACCATTTTATGAGTAACCTAAGCCACGCTCTCATCATTTTGTGAGCAACCTAAGCCATGCTCTCGTTGTTTTGTGAGAAACCTAAGCTAAATTCTCTCACCGTTTTGTGAGCAAGTATCTTGTCATTCTCTAATGAGTTAAGATACCTAAAAATGCCAAAAACATTCATAATATTTCAAAATCCAAAAACATCTATCCTATCTAAGCTTAGTCAATTATCCTTGATCTTCCTTACTGGGGCATTGTCATTATTAGGATGCTTTCTTTTTCTTTTATTTTTAAGCTTTCTATTTGTTTATTTATTTTAGGCTATTTGTTTGTTTGTTTTTCTATTTATTTGTTTGTTTATTCACTTGCCTATTTGTTTATTTTTATCACTATTGCCTCAACTCAGTCTATATGTGATTCCTTGAGCACCTTATTCTTGAGTCTATCCATATTCATATGTCAACATTATCATCATAGTTATTATCATTGGTGCATTATTTTCAAGTGTTTATTGGATCGGGAGTTAGTCTTTATGCATATTTTAGCCAAGTCTTGATGGTGTTCTATCATGAAGCTTACCATCACATGTTACAGCAAAAATTATCTTAAAGAAGGTCTATAATCAATAGAGCTACATAAGTTTCTCCTTAGCACCTTGGCAAATCCTCCCATTGCACCCTTGATCAAATTAACCCATTGGCCATTCTAGTTATGTCATTATTAATTAGGATGAGCATCTCCTTGTTAACAAGTACAACTAAATCATTCACATTGATTAATCTTATTCTTATGTTTATCTATTTTGTCATTTTGCACCTGCTCATCTTTAATCTATATTCTAGGTTATATCCTTGAGTTATGCTTGCTAATCAACCCTAACTGGGGCACAATCATCTTTAGCCAATCTAGGTCCTCTTAATGATTATAACCACCTATGGGTAAATCATTATTTTGACTTTTATTCCTTTTGAGGGACCATCCATCAACAAATGTGATGACCACTCCCTCGAGGGGGCATCATCATAGGCTTCTCACAACCATTTGGATCTTTGTTCTTAAACCATCATCTTCTTTTTAGCATACAGGCCATTTCTCATTCTTTGAGAAGACATTGCTTTGCCTATAGTTTGTAACATTTTTACAAAAAAGGACAAACTGTAGACACCTAAAACTGACCACCAATAACCTCCAATTAGGCTTTTGGTCAATCTCCATCCAAAACACACAATTTGGCATAAAAACACTAAAACATGATAAATGTTGTGAAAATGACATATTCAAGTGCTAATTTTGGCTGGGGTATTTGTAAATGGGGCAATATAATTTATGGGCTAGCTAACTTTGATCAGATCATTTCAAGTCAAAATACTAATTTTGCACCTGGGTGTCCTAGATTGCTCTTTCCTATCAAATATTCTACACAAGATGTGTGCCTTTGTTATTTGTTATTGGCAACATCCTAAATGGGAATATGGATCCAATACATCTAACATGGACTTCCAATTCCAATCCAGTCAAATTTTAGACCAATAACGAAACATTTTGATCAATCTGAGTAAATTATGCATAAAGTACTTAATCATGCTTAAAATCTAATTAACCCAAATCAATGCTTAATTAAAAATTCCATGGAAACTTGTTGAATACTTATTTTTGGAAATAATTATTGAATATCTACATCATCAGGTGACCTCATTTCTTGGGAAGACATCCCTAGGCCATAAATGCCACAAATATCAAGATTGATTTCCTTCATGCCTCATCAATTCCATCCATGCCTCTTAATTACCCCTTATTCCAATGTCATGATGAAGATAATTACAAACTTAATTCCAAAAATTGAATTAATCCTCAACCACACATCTCAATCTTGATATGGATGGTTGAGGTTGATTGTGATCAAATCCAAAAATCTATAAATAGAAGGCCTCACAACATCATTTCTAAGATTTTTTGATGCAAAGTTATAATGCCAAATTAGTTCCAAAAGATTCAATAAACTAGTGTTACCATGCCAAATTGATTCCAAGACAAGCCAAGCTACAAGCCAAAGGTGCCAAGGAGAGATGGAGGTAGCCAAGCTTTAATTGCCAAGGACTTCATGAGCACAAGCTGAGCAAACCACTACTACAAATTAATTTGGAGCATCCAAGGAAGGTGAAGGAACTCTTGTATTTGATTCTTTGCTTTTTAGTTGTGTTTGTCATTTGATTTTATTAACTAAGCTCTCCCTAGTGTCTAGGCCTAGAGATTTTATGCTATTATTGTGCTTATTTCACTTTATTTTCATTTTGGAACTAACACCATACTAACCATCCTCTCTTGAGTCAAATTCCTATATCACAATCTCTCCTCTAGTTGGGAATCTCTCTTCTCTTCAGTCACTCAATCTATCTCATAGCACACTTCACGATCATATTCCACCACAACTAGGCTAACTTTCCTCAGCCAATTAAATCAATTGCATCATAATCAATTACAAGTAAACATTCGACCCACTCTCTATGGTTGTAATTTAGTTGAATTATCACTCTCTTTTAACCATCTAGAGGGGAGTATTTTTCCTAAGCTCAGGCTATTGCCACATTTCCAAGAGAGGATCAAACTATCTCATAGGTACACTTTCCTCCTCTCTTGGAAACCTCTTTGCTTTGACTAAATTGGCCTTGTAAAAAAATAATCTCACAGGCCCCATTTTTGTTGAATTGGACAAGCTCACCAAGATACAAATGCTCTACCTTAATACAAATCATTTGTCTAGAAACATCCCCTCATCTATATGAAATCTCTATTCCTTAACTAACTTGGAGTTGCCTAAATATTATCTCACTGGACCAGTCCCAACTTCCCTCCTGAACCGTACTACTCTCACATATCTATATTTAGACCAAAACCAACTAAGTGGACACATTCCATGGGAACTTGGTTCTAAGCTCACCAATTTATAATGGTTTTCTCTATGGGGAAATAAAATTAGTGTAAACATACCAAATTCCATTGGAAATTATTCCAAACTCAAGATACTTTATCTAAATAAGAACCATATGAGTGCAATGGTTACTACAAAGATGGGTAAGTTGATCCTCCTTAAAGGGATTTACATACATACTAATCAACTAGTTAGTGTCTATCAAAGCTCATTGACCTTTCTCATTGTTCTTCCAAATTTCTCCCACCTAAATGAGATGATAATGTCATATAATCATTTGTCTAGTGTTTTGCCTCCATCCTTAGGCCAACTTTCATCCAAGTTCTCTTACATAGATTTAGGATATAAAAAGAAAAGTGGATAGATACCTCAGGAGGTTACCAATATTTTCAACTTGACCTACTTGTGCTTAAGCCATAATAGTTTAAGGGGTTACATTCCACATGGAATTAAAAAATTCATAAGTTGGAAAGATTATATTTGAGTAGAAACAAATTAGAATGAAGCATTCCAGATGAGATTGGTCAGCTGCAAAGTCTTGGATTGTTAAATTGTAGTCACAACAAGCTATCAAGAAGAATTATTGCTTCTCTTGGTAGACTCCAACAAATAAGGATACTAGATCTTCATCAAAAGCATTTCTTAGGGGAGATACCTACTATCTTAGGGAGATGCCCCAATTTAGAAATGCTTGACTTCTCTCACAATGAATTGAGGGAAAACATACTTGGAGAAGTTATGGACATTCTTAAAAGCATTCAATTCTATGTGAATCTATCCTATAATTTCTTACATGGACCCTTACCTAAAGAGATAAGTAAGATTGTAAGCACTCAAGCAATAAAAATTTATACAAATCATCTTGATGGAGAGATTCCAAGCATACTAGGCAACTACCTATTATTAGAGTATCTTAATCTCTCTCACAATTCTTTTACGAGTCTAGTACTAGATACACTTAGTAAATTACAATATATGGAGAGTGTTGATATCTATTTCAATTTACTATCAGGTACAATACCCATGTTTCTTAGATAACTAAAATACATTCACTACATTATTCTTGGTTTCAATAATTTGATAGGTCTAATTTCACAACAAGAATTATTTCCAACTAAAAGTGTTTTTGTATTATTGATGGGAAATCTAGGACTCTGTGGTCCAAAAAAAAAAACTTTTTACATGCATGTCAGAAACAAGGACAAGGAAATCATTCACTACTTACAAAGGTAATTCTATAAGCTATTGGGGTCATTGAATTTTTATTATGCACTTTCATCTTGGGAATATTATGGAGGTAGAAATTTTTGAGACATCACTTTAATCTCTCAAAAATTATGCTTAGAATATTGGAGTATCCAAAGTTTACATATCAAGATCTTTCTAATGCAACAAATGGATTTGATGAGACAAATTTGGTTGGAGTGGGTAAATTTTAATCAGTTTAGAAAGGAATTTTAAGGGATGGTAAGGTAGTTGATATCAAATTTATCAATTCATAGAGTAAAGAAGGACATTTAAAAAATAATAATAATACAAAGTCTTGGGGAGGATTCGACACTGTAATCGCATTAGAGTTATAAGTGCTTGTTCATATCTAAACTTCAAAGGTTTGGTTCTTCAGTTTGCATCCAATGGGAGCTTAGAAAGGCATTTGTATATTGACAACATCAATGAAGATGGTTATAGATTGGGGCTGAGTGAATGTTTGAAAATTGCCATAGATGTGGCCCATGACATGGAATACTTGCATTATGATTGTTTTGTCCAAGTTGTGCACTATGATTTGAAACCTAGTAATGTGGTTTTGGATGCCAACATGACATTGTTTGTAAGTGATTTTGGTATTTTAAGACTAACTAGTTATTCAAACTCCATGGATTTCTTGAATACAAAAGTTTCCCTTAGAGTATCTATTGGAAACTTTCCCCCAAGTACACTTATATTTTTACATAAATAGTATTATGATTTTCTAATAAAACATTATTTGAAATAAAACATAATAATTAACTATATTTAACTTGATTGTAGAGTATGGATTGGTAGGAGAGTTTATATAAAATTATATATTTAAAGTTATGCCATTTTTTTGTTAGACAAGGCTACAAGGAAGATGCCAATTGATGCCATATTTATGGGAGACCTAAACATGCAAAACTAGGTGAGGTCATCTTTTCCAAATATGGTAATGGACATTCTTGATAATATGTTATCAACGAATGTGAATATAGAATAAAATAGATCCTTGGTTTCTTTCGTACATGTTGGTTTGATTTGCATGAATGAGTCTCCCCAAGAATGACCAATAGTGAGAGAAGTGGGAATGGCCTTGGAGACTCTCAAAACTACTCTAATAAGAAGTGTAACATCAACATCTACTTTAATAGCTACCATATCATATCTGGTACACAATTCTAATACTAGTGCAATAATAAAAGGGGTATTTGAGAGCCAAAGTTATACATTCAGATACTATATTGAAATTTATAAAATATTTACAAGGGAATGCTTCTAAAAGGATCTATATTGATATATTATAGTCATGTGATTAAATATCAAGTAGAGATAAGGGTAAGACTAATTTAATAATAAATTAATAGCCTTGGTTTAGGTATATTAGTGTATGGTACAAATCAGAATGTATAATATTATGATTGAGATCAAGTGGAAAATAAAAATATGAGAGTTGAGATGGCAAGGAGACTTGAACATCAAGAATTTGATAAGAAACAACAAATTGTGGGTTTCATTGTAAGAATATTATATCATGTTTTGTAAAGCCTTTATTCCAAACTTTCATAATGTTATTTTTTTTAAATGTTATGAGAATATTTTTTTTTAATTCAATTGATATATATATATATATATATATATATATATATATATATATATATATATATATATATATATATAAGTAACAATATTTCACATTTGAGGTTGTTTCATGAATGGTTTTAGAGAGTTCACATTGTAGAGAAGTCTAGCATTTATTTGTTTGATTCCACAAATTTGATAATTACTTGCCATGTTCTCAGAAGCTCTTTTGAAGCAAGGGATTATTAGATAATACTCTTATTTTTGGTATAAAAATAACTATTTTATTGGTACATGAAATAAAATAAGTTTGATTTCTTATCCTACTACATGTGAGATGGAAATAATAGATAAACACATTATATCAGTTCTGACAAATGAAAGTTGTTCATTGGAACTTTAAATTACAATTTGTTTAGGACACTTATAGGAAGGAGATGTATATAAGCACCCCTAAAAAACTTGGAAAATTAAATTAGACATTTTTAAAATTAAAATGTCATTCTTAACCTTAATATTAGATATTAGTGTTCTTCTATAGTCTTTATGACTTTTAAGCATACACATATATTACATAAGAACTTGAACATGAATTTCTTTATATAGGTAAATTTTTGTCAATCAAGGAATAATTTGACCTATTATTTCACTTGGGGTTTCCTATAGATATGTTTTTAAAACATTAGTCTAATATCATATGAATGTATGGTTTGTCTAAAAAAATTAGCCAAACAAATTTACATGTGTATAAATTTTGCTCTAAGAATTTATCAAAGAATTGTAATATGAAGGATTTTACCCCCATAATCATCAATATTTAGTTATAGGTATAATATCACCTTGACAAAAATTCAAAAAAAATTGCATGTATGAACCCTCCAAGAATTAGATATAAGTTCTGCACTTTTTTCATATGATTTTGGAAGTAAATCTAGTCCCTCATCTTACATAGTAAGTACGATGTTGTATCACATCCCTCTAATATTATTTATACTTTTAATAGGTTTTTTATTGGATATGTTATTATTTAATAGGATAGGGTAGAGTCTCTAACCATAGAAAGAAAGAAAAGGCCAAGATGGTGATTCCATTAAAGAAGAAAAGAAACACTAGCTACCATAGGCATAATATCACCTTGAGAAACCTTGGAAAATAATTGCATGTATGAACCCCCAAATAATTAGAATTAAGTTATTTTATACACTTTTCACAAATGATTTTTTAAGGGAATTTAGTCCCTCTTCTTACATAGTTAGTAAGTTTTTGTATCACAACCCACTAATATATTGTTTATGTTTTCAACAGGTATTTTATTGGATATATTATTATCAATAGGATAGGGTAGAGTCTCTAACCATAGCAAGAAATAAAAGGCCAAGATGGTGATTCCATTGAAGAAGAAAAGAAACATTAGCTACCATAAGGCATGGTTATATTTTTAAGCACAAGGGAGTTGGGAAACTTCAAAACTATATGTTACCACCACCATATTCACATCTATAATTTCCACCCTGATTTTATTATTCTCTTGAAGATCTCATGACAATTCCCTCATTTAAATATTAAATAAGCAATAGGGGTTATTTTAAGTCTTGGGAATTTTTTTATAAATTATAAGAGAACTAAATAGTCTAGTGAATTGTTTGATCATAAGCTTATGTTTTGGCACTAGGTTGGGTATTTGATTTTAGGTGTCTTTTAAAGACTAAACCTCCATATTGTGATTTTTTAAATTATAAGTATTTGATTAATGATGCCAAAGTATGCTTGCTTTTCTTCATATATTTATTAAATTATTTCTTTTATTTTCAATATAATATTTAGAGATTTTTATGAATGTCTAATATGTAACCAAGTTATGTTATGTGTGAATAAAATTATATGGTTGTGTTGATTCCCTTGACAAGGAGACATTTCATTATATCAATTGCAAATATAATATACTGTCTACTTCCCTCTCTTGGCAGTATTGTATTATGATATTACATTTCAAGCACTTTGAATATTTATTGTAATTTGGAAAAGATCTTATAGATTGTAACAGTGTAAAAAGTACTATAGGTAAGTATGATTTTAGATAATATATTATGAGTAAATTTATCTTTTAAATTTCATATGGTATTCTATTTTCATAGATAACATGTTCAATGTGTGGTATTTGTATGCAATTTTTCCTTAACATAGAGATAAAATCTAGCATAATTACCCTATGTTGTACTTTGAGGTAGGTCACGTGTTTTAATGTAAATTTTTAGTCATGTATAGAGTATTGAGATTGAAATTTTATATTTATTACTTATTAAAATTAAAATATATAAAATTCTTGGAATCCATAAATATTTAGTGATAGTATGCTTCTCTTATTATGGGTGACTGGTTATTTAAAGAACTTAAAGTTAACATAAATGATCAATGTTGAAAACATTTAACAAAAAAATTATTGTCTAGATAGGAAATGAGGCTTAAAACAACTAATCTAATGTGATTTTATGTATTGTAATAATTATGAAAGTAATGGCCAATTCTTTTTCTAGCTATGTTGGAAATAATGTTTTCAAATAAGGTTTGTGTAATATAGATAACAAGTCTTTTAAGGAGTTATTTTTAGAAATCTAGATAAAAAAGGGCTTGTCAGGCCATTCTATGAAATATTAGGAAATTTGCATGAACAAATTTATTGTTTTAGTTAAGTTCAATCACATTTGAGAAATAAAGATTAAAGATGGGAGAATGAGAGATGTTTTATAGAATATATAATTTGATCTAATTCATTGAATTTTGGATTTTATTTGTTCTAGTATAAGTTTTGATTTCAAAATATGAAAGGGTACCAAAGTAACCCCCATGAATTAAGAGAGATTTATCCTTGAGTAAATATATCAATCAAGAAATGCAACCATCATGACATCTATGAATTCTTCATGTACGAGTTTGGAATCTTTTTCCTTCCCTTATTTGTCCAAAAATATGAACAAAGCTTAGTTTTTATCTATTAATATAAGCATTATCATTGAATTTCCCAATCAAATTTCTTAAATCTAGATATTCAAGTTCCAACTAATAATATCTCATTATTTTAACCTTTTAGGTTCTAGCTTAATGTAAATGCTATGTTTTATTAAAGGGCTGAGTAGTCTAAATTAGGGAAATAATATACATAAAATAACCACTGATTTGTTATAGATTTTGATTATATTTAACTTTCTAAAATTAACAATAAATATGTCCAAATAAAGACTTATCTAGAAACACCTGATACAAATGATCTAAGTGGTAGAAACCAAGATATGAATAGATATGAATGTCATCAATTGGATCTCTATATCAAAACCCCTCTTGGATAGTAGCAACACATTTGAATAGAGCCCCCATGTGGATCTAGTGTCATGCTAATGGTGCTAATGTCCTATGTGTAGGATTATCCCAAACTTTTGGGTCCACCTGTGTCTATGTTTTTGGGTTCTTTTCTTGCGTGCATGGAGTCTAGAACTCTGTATTATGCTTGTAATAATTGATTTATGGTATAAACCCTAATCATTTTTTTATGTAAGACATGAGATACTCAACACCCATTGTGAATAGATTTTCCTACATACCAATACTCCGAGGAGGGATCAAGCCCAATGTAGTTTTCCCTACCTAAGTGTTGGTGCAAGTGCAAGTGATGCAATAATGATAGTGGCTTTGAGTGCCTTAAGTGTGCTTGATATTTAAAATCTATAAAATATGAGCTTAAGGTTATTGTATATGGTAATTTATAGAAGTAGGGAAGAATTAGGACTAATAACCTTGATTTTGCTCAAATTGTTTCATGTTTGAATCTATATTTTGCATCTAATTTACATCTAGCAGATAGAGGGATAAAAGTTTATTTATAGTGTTTTTTTTCTTGTGCAAAAAATAAAATATGTCTAGGCCAACCTTAAAAGGGTTTTAATTTTGAAAATGTATTCATTCAATAAAGTATGGTAAAGGACATAGGCACCATTTTAGGGACATTAGTGCCACATGGATCTAGTGTCCTTAATGTGGCGCTAATGTCCCACTGGTAGAATGCTAGGCATGAAGGGCCAGGATCAAGAAATGATGGTCCAAAACTACATTTAAGCTTACTAGGGATACTTGTGGCTCACACAAAGGCTATAAAAGTGTGATAATAAGTTATGGGATAGGTCTAGGGATAACACAGGAATAGGTAGTCTCAATTATCACTCTTATCACTCAAATACCACTTTTAGGTGATTACATTTGCCCCCCTTTATGCTAAAAATACATCTAAGTGAAATGGCTTATATAAAGAAAAAATAAGTGTACCTAGACTTAACTAGGAAGTGAAGCCCATGTAATTGACTCTGATATGTGTAGTTGGGTCTATGTAGGTGAAGCATGATCCAAAGCATGACTTATAAATGAAACATGATAAATCAATAATTACTTAAGAGATATCAAAATCAAAAGACTATGCTGAGTAATGAAGTAACTGTGTAAAATTGAGTAAAAAGATGGGAAAGAAGAAAATAATGAATACACCTCATTGGGTATATGAACCAATACATAAACCTAGTGATAACTTGTGTGTGTGTGTATTGATATATCATTGAATAGATTGGACTAAGTTGATATCTTTCTCAATACTCATGTGTGGGTGTCTCAAGATCTCAATCTAGTTTTGAATCCATCATTGCCCACCCCTGCTTGGTGGATCATGACTTGTGAATAGCTTGGATTAGATTGATAATGTGTCTAACCCTCTCATATGGGTGGATAAGGAACTCAATTAGGCTATGACATCATAATTTTACACACATTTGTAGTAGATGCATCTGAATATGAACTATACAAAGATTTAAAAATGATTAACTAAGTATATCTAATTGTGTATGTCAACTATGTGACCATTCAAGTACCTTAGGTATCTCTAGGCCTCTCGAGAATGCCAACCACTACAGATGGAGTAAGTCATGAAATTGGTGATAACTTGGAATATGATGTCAAGTGTATATAATTTAGATAATGACATGGATTTTTCCATTCCATCTGATCAACTGGTGTGCAACTAAGCATATGGAAAGAATGTGTTACACACATGCTCATAATATATATCTAAGTATATTGATTTTGGACCGAGTTATAATAACTATATTTGAGTACCTAAACTAAATATGGGGATGATTATAATGCATATGATGCCTTCAATCTGAGTAAATAATATGAATCTAAGCTAAGCTAATTATGAATCTGAGTAAAAAATGAGTATAATTATCAAACTTATAACAAGATCTGTATAAACTTGTATTGTACCTAGTGTACTATTCTAGCTAATCTGAGTTGTCCTAAAATTGAGGCTACTAGATAGTAGGATCACATTTTGGACAATAGTGCCATGTGGTACTAGTGTCCCTATTTGGGTGCTAGCTGGGAGTTTGGCTCCAAGCTCACCAATTTTCAATCTCTATCTCTATAGGGAAATTAGCTTAGTGTAAAAATACCAAATTCCATTGGAAATTATTCCAAACTAGAGATACTTTGGATAAGTGATAACCATCTTAGTATAATGGTGCCTACAGAGTTGAGTAAGTTGATCCTCATCAAAAATATTAACATACATACTAATCAACTTGTTAGTGGTAGTCAAAGATAATTGTCCTTTTTCACTACTCTTACAAAACTCCTAAGTTGAAAGAGATAAGAATGTCTTATAATTATCTATCTAGTGTTTTTCTTCCTTCCATAGGCCAACTTTCTTACAATCTTTCTATCTTAATTTTAGAATATAAAATCATAAGTAGACTGATACCTATAGAGATTACTAATCTTTTCAATTTGACCTACTTAATCTTAGACCATAATATTTTAAGGGGATACATTCCACATGGAATTAAGAGACTGCATAAGTTGGAAAGATTACATTTGAATAGCAATAGATTAAAAGGAAGCATTCCAAATGATATTCACTAGCTTTAAAGTCTCAGATTGTTAAATTGTAGTCACAACAAGCTACTAGGTAGAATTATTTATTATCTTGGTAGAGTCCAATATCTAAGGAGGCTTGATATTCATCAAAACCATTTCTCAGGAAAGATACCTTCTAGCTTAGGGAGATGCTCTAATTTATAAGTACTTGAATTCTCTCATAATGAATTGAGAGGAAACATACCTAGAGAAGTTATGACCAGTCTTAAAAGCATTTAATTCTATTTTAATATTTCATGGAATTATTTAAATTTTCCCATGTTCAAAGAGATAAGTAATATTGTAAGTTCTCAAGTAATAGACATTTCCAAAAATCAGCTTGATTTAGAAATTTTGAGCATACTATCCAACTACCTTGTACTAGAATATCTTAATCTCTTTCAAAATTATTTTATAGGTCCAATACCAAATCCACTTAGAAAATTACAAAATATAAAGAGTGTTTATCTCTCTTACAATTTACTATCAGGTGCAATTCAGGACTCTATGGTCCAAAAAAATACTTGATGCATGCATGCCATAAATAAAGATAAGAAAAACATTCATTGCTTACAAAGGAAATTATATCAACTACTAGATTCATTGAATTTGTGTTATGCACTTTATTCTTGGGAATACTATGGAGGTAGAAATTTTTGAGATGTCACTTCAATATCTCAAACATTATGCTTAGAAGATTGGGGTATCCAAAGTTTACGTATTAGTATCTTTCCAATGCAAAAATGGATTTGATGAGACAAATTTGCTTTGATTGGGTAACTTTGGATTAGTCTATAAATTGATTTTAAGGGATGACAAGGTAATTGATATAAAAGTTCTCAATTCATAGAGAAAATGAGGTCAACAAAGTTTTGAAATAGAATGTAAAGTCTTGGGGAGGATTCAACACTACAATCCCATTAGAGTTATAAGATCTAGTTCATAACTAGACTTTAAAGGTTTGGTTCTTTATTTCACATCCAATGGGAGCTTGGAAAATCATTTGTATACTAGTGGTATCAAAGAGGATGTTTGTAGATTGGGGTTGCATGAATGTTTGAACATTACCATAAATATGACCCATGACATGGAATATATGCATTATGATTGTTCTATCCAAGTTGTGCATTATGATTTAGAACCTAGCAATGTGCTTTTGGATTCTAACATGGTAGCACTTGTGACTGATTTAAGTATATCAGGATTAATTAGTTATACAATATATATGGATTCCTTTAGTATAACATTTTACCTTAGAGGATCTATTGGCTATATTGTACTTGGTACACTTAATTTTTTACATAAATTTTATTTTAGTTTTTTTAATAATTATTTAAATAAATATATTATTAAATCTAGCTAACTTGATTGTAAAGTATGGATTGGGTGGGGTAGTTTCTATAAAGGGGGATGTATACAGTTATGGCATTTTGTTTTTAGATATGGTTACAAGTAAGATACCAATTAATGCCATGTTTGTGGGAGATCTAAACATGCAGAAGTGGGCGAGGTTAGATTTTTCAAATTGGATAGTGGACATTATTGATAATAGGTTATTAAGGAATGTGAACATTAAATAGTATAGATGCCTAGTTTCTTTCATACATGTTGGCTTTCTTTTCATGAATGAATCTCACCAAGAATGAACAATAATGAGATAAGTGGGAAGGGCATTGGATAGTCTCAAAACTAATCTAATGAGAGGTTAGACATCCACCTCCATTTTAACAACTACCATATCAGATTTGGTATGCAATACCAATACCGATGCAATAATAGAAGGGGTGTCTGACAACCAAATTTCTACAAATAGATGCTAATATTAAAAATTTGATATATAGATAATATTTTCAAGGGAGTGATTCTACAAGGATGTATATTGTGATATTATAGTTATGTAATAAAAAATCAATTAGCCCCATTAATGGGTCAACTGTAGATGGAAAAAAAGGTAGGATTGGAAAGAAGGATTAGATCCCTCCCTATAGGTTAGTTCAAGCTTAATTTTGATGGAACTTTTTGGGGAAACCCAAGAGCTTTGGGTTCTAGTTGTATTATTTAGGATTACAACGGATCCCTCATTCGAGCTATGTCTAGGAAGATCTAGGATGGGATAAATAATGAAGTGTAAGTGTAAGCACTTGTGAATGGGATTGATCTTAAAATCGATTGTGATATTCCAAATTTAATTATTGAAAGTGATTCATAATTAATTATTTTAGCTTTAAAAAAAATTTGCCACTTATTGGCACTTAAAGAACATCTTGACTAGCACCTGGAGGAAATTGGATGCTTTTTCTACATTTAATTTTAATCATTGCTATCGAGAGGCTAATTTAGTTATGGAATCTTGGTGAATTATGACATAGATCAAGCAGAAGCATGCAGGGTGGATAATGTGTGAGATGTTTGGGAAGATTTCCCATCTATATCTTTAATCGATTTTGTTTAACTCTTTCTCTGCTTATCCTTTTAGATTGCTTTATTTACAAAGTAATTTCAAAACTTAGTAGTTTTTTAGTAGGGGTCTAATTTTGATAGTTTTCTTGTTAGCTCTATTTTGGTTGGTGTCTCTTTCCACCACCATCCCATAATTTTAGGACCAATTTATCTCATGATGTACTGTTTGCTTGGTAAGTCTTTCATTAATGAAGGCAGATTGGTATGACTAGAAGGGATGGACACTGCTTATGGCATGAAGGAGTCATGAGGATTCCCTTGTGACTCATTATGTTCTAACACCTCATTATTTTTTAGTAGTTAAGGAGAATGTTCATCCACCATTTTATTCTTTGTTGGTGTTTTTGAAGGTTGAGGTCTACGGATCTTCATATCAAGAGGATAAATGAAATTTCCTTAGTGACACCTTGTGTCAATGGTGGCTGTCAGGTACGTGAGATGGCCTTTGATGGGCAAATTTTATGAGCTCATATTAAGCATGTTTTTTGGGTGCTGATAAAAGAGGTTTTTAGTGTTATCCCAAATGTGACTGGGCAAGAGTTTCTGGTGTAGGGAGCTCATTATAGGGTTAATTCATAGATTATAATGGTTTTCATTTCTAACTTGATGTTTGAACTCAGAGGTGGTAGCGTGGGTGGATGAGTTCTATGTGTACCCAAAAATGCATATTGGGTTAATGAAGAAAGCCATATTATATTATTTGTCTCCTCTACCTAACTTGTTATTTTCAAGTAGGGATGGACTAGGTTTGGTTCTGGGTATGGTGTTCAGAGCTCTTGAAATGAGGTTCATGGTTCTTCTAGGGTTTGTGGAAGATTTTAAGAAGAAGGTTAAATCTATAGATCATAAGGAAGGGAAGTTTATTTATTTACCCTTCATGTCACAGCTTCAGATCTAAATCCTATAAATTGCTCAGCTTCATACATGTTAGCATGAGAAAAGGCGAGTGGAGGCAGTGAAGAAACTGGTCAAATGGGTGCTAAGGGGGTAGGTTACAGTACCCCACTGGTATAACAAATCTTTGTTTGAGGGTCTTAGGTTGGATACCCTAACAGTTACCAATCCCTCATTGGGATCTACTTCTGGTGGTAAATCCCCAAAGAAGAAAGTGAAATGTGAGGTCTTGGATGAATTAGAGGAGAAAGCTTACAGAGGATGGGAAATCATCTTCCTAGAGGATATAGAGGATGAGTTTTATACTGGCATAAACTTTTAAAGTGGGTCCATGTCCTTTGTTTGGTTTTATTGGTCTAATATATGGTTAGCTATTTTTGGTTTCTATCTATTGTTGGTTGGTTTGTTGTATACCCTTGTTCTATTGGGGTATTTTTGCTTGGTTTGTTATTGATGATTGTTAGGTGGTTTTTTGATTATCTAGTATGTGCATGTAGGATGAATATTGTAAAACTTTTTTTTTCTTTGAGACGGGGCCCCTAATATAAACCCCATACATATCTACAAAAATTAAAAAATCAGGTAGAGATAAGGGTAAGACTACTTCAATAATAAAATAATAGCCTTGATTTAGGTTTATTATTATGGATTATAAAGTATAATGAACAATAATATGATTAAGATCAAGTGAAAATGAAAACTATGAGAGTTTAGACAATAAGGTGACATAAGATGGAATCAATAATTCTTTCAAAAATAATAATCTATGGGTTTCATTGGAAGAATATTTCAATAGTTTTTGTAAAGCATTCTTTTCAACACACACACACACACACATTATGATAATAAAATATTTTAATTCAATTGCTAAATATATTTAAGTAGTGATATTTTACATTTGAAGTTATTTCATGACTAGTGTTAGAGAGTTTGTATTGTGAAGAATTTTAGCATTCATTTCCCTAATTCCACAAATTTAGGAGTTACTTTCCATATTCTCATAAGCTCTCTTGAAGAAAGGAAGGGATTACTAGGGATTACTCTTATTTTTAGTATAAAAATAAGTGTATTGTACTATTACTTGAAATAGAATAAATATATTTCATATATTATTGCATGTCAGATGAAATAAAATAAAAATATATTATATCAATGCTTTAAATTACTGCATGACAAATGAAATTTGGTCATAGGAACTTTAAATTACCTTTTTTTTAGGATATTGCCACAAGGAGATACATAAAATCACCCCCAAAATTTTTTTTAAAATGAAAGTATAAATTAAAAATAAAAATGGCATACTAAATCTTAAAATTCCATTAAGGTTTTTATGACTCTCAAGCATACACAAATTTTACATAAGAACTTGAACACGGATTTCCTTATATAGGTAAATTTTAGTCAATTGACAAATCTCTTGACCTATTATTCCAATTGGGATTTATAAAAAACATTTATTTAAAACATTAGTCTAATATCATATGAATGTATAGTTTATCTAAAAAGATTAGCTAGCCAAACAAATTTACTCTTGTGTATAAAAGTTGATATAAAAAATCATCAAAGAACTATGAAATGAAGAATTATGCTTCCATACTCAATATTTAGTTACAGGCATAATATATCCTTGAGTAACCCTGGAAAATAATTTCATGTATGAACACCCAAAGAATTATAATTAAGTTATTTTTTGCACTTTTCTCAAAAGATTTTGGAAGAAAATCTAGTCCCTCTTCTTGCATAATAAGAAAGTTTTTCTATCACAACCCACTAATATATTGTGTATGTTTTTAATAGGGATTTGATTAGATATATGATTATCAATAGAATAAGGATAGAGTCTCTGACCATAACAATAATGAAAAGGCCAAGATGGTGATTACATTCAAGAAGAAAGGAAACATTAGCTACCATAAGGCATGGTTGTATTTATGAGAAAATGCTAGTTTAGAAACTTTAAAAGTATAAATCACCATCATGATATTCACATCTATAAGTTACACCTTGATTTCATTGTTCTCTTGAAGATGTCATGACAATGCCTTGCATTAAATATTAAATAATAAGTAGGGGTTATTTTAAGGCTTGGGGGAATTTCGATAAATTATAAGACAACTAAATAATCTAGTTAATTGTATGATCACAATATTCTATTTTTGGACTAGGGTGGATTATTGGTTTTAAGTTTTCTTTTATAGACACAACCTTTGTATTGTGATTTTGTTAATATAAGTATTAGTTTATTGAGGACAAAATATAATTGTATTTATGTAATTTATTTATTGAACTATTTGTTTTATTCCTACGATATTATTTATTTTATATTTTCATGAATGTGTAATGTATTGAAGTTATGTTATGTGGAAACATAATTAAATAGTTGAGTTTATGTCTTTGTTAGGAAGACATTCCATTTTATCAAGTTCCAAAAATATACTATCTACTTCCCTCTCTTGTCAGTATCGTATTATGAATTTACATTTCAATCACTGAATATTTCTTGTATTTATGAAAATATCTTACATATTGTAACACTGTGACAAGTATTATAGGTAGACATGGTTCTAGATACTATATTTTGAGTACATTTCTATTTTAAATCGCATATGTTATTTTATTTTCATAGGTTACCTATTCACTATGTGGTATTTGTATGCACTTTTTCCATATCTTTACCAGTATATTTCATTGAAAGATTACCAACCTTGAGTGGAAAGAGAAAATATAGCACAATTACCCTATGTTGTACTGAGGTAGGTGACATGTTTAATTAAAATTGTTAGTCATATATAAAGTATTGAGGTTGAAGTTTTTTTTAATTACTTATTAAATAAAAACATATAAAATTATTGGAATATATAAAGGTTTAGTGAAGATGTACTTCTCTTCTTGTGGGTAACTCATTTTTTTAAAGAAGTTCAAGTTGACACTAGTGACCAATGTTGATGTTATTTAACAAAACATTTATTTTGTCTTACTAGGACAAGAGGCTTAATGCAACCAATATAATGTGGTTTTCTTGATTGGAAAAATTATAAAAGCAATGGCCATTTATTTTTCCATCTTTGGCAAAAATAATGTTTTTAGAGAAGGTTTGTGAAATATAGATAATAGGACTTTTAAAGAGTCATTTCTAGACATTTAAATAAAAATGGGGTTGTTAAGACCATTCCATGCAATAGTAGGCAATCTTCATGGAAAAATGTGTTGTTTTAGTTTAGTTTAGTCACTTTTTAGAAATAGGGATTAAAGATGGGAGAAGGAGAGATATTTTGTAGAATATATAATTTGAGAAAAATCATTGAATTTCAGATTTTATTTTTTCTTGCAAAAATTTTCATTAAAAAATATGAAAGGGTACCAAAGTAACACCCATGACTTAAGAGAGATTGATCCTAGAGTAAATATATCAATCAAAAAATGGAACCATATTGACATTTATGCACTCTTCATGCATAATTTTGGAACCTTTTTCCTTCACTTATTTGTCCAAAATATGAAAAAAGTTTAGTTTTTTATATATAAATATTATCATTGAATTTCCCAATTGAAATTCTTATATATGGATAGTCAAGTTCCAACTAATAGTATCTCACAATGACACTAACTATGTAATCATTAAATATACTTGTATTACATCTCTAGATTAAATTGGAAAATAGCTACATTATATAGAATAAATATTTATGTTTTATCCTTTACAAACCATGTTGAAGTGAAGTCTTTTCCTCTAGAAGGTATGATATTTTCATTGTCATATAATTTTTAATGCTATGATGAATTTTACATGTAATGTTTTTTTAATGAGATTCTTTTATATACATATTAGTGATCCATCTAGATTAAAATATAGCTTTGGATGGAAAGGCAGTCTTTAGTGCTAATGTGGATTGAACATTGATTTATAAAAACCTAACTGAAATCACAATCATTATAAAAATATGTCTTCAAGATATAAAAATTATCATGCCGTAAACTTTGTTTTAGTTGCAGAAACTTCAAATCATAATGTTGATGTTAAGGGTACATACTATTTTTTTCTAAAAGTATAATATTGAAAATAAATGAATCTCAACTATTACCAAATTAGAAAAATGTCAAAGAACTATCTATATTCAGTCACACCATAGTTTTATTACATAAACATGTAATGGGGAAGCATTAAACAAATATCAACTTTTGAAGATCTAAATACTTTCATGAGAGGATCAAATAGATTCTCCTAACTATTATGCAAATGAGCAAGGGAAATAATTTCCTTTTGTTTCTTTCTTAAGGTTTTCCATTTATATACATGAAGTATAAAGCATTCTTATATAATTCATGTGCTTGAATTTCAAGGGTGTGTGTGTGTGTGTGTGTGTGTGTGTGTATTCGTGAGGCTTTGAGATAAAATATGTGTAGAATTGTTTGTAAAGGCTTTCAACACACAATAAAGTAGAGAAAATACTTTTGAGTCACATGGAAAAGTAATTCTAAAATAGATAGAGATTTTAGCTTACCAAATTCTATGGTCAAGGCCATGTATTTTCAAATATTTCATACTAAAAAATTAAAAGTTCTTCTCTTTGTTCTTTGAGAAGGGCTACATGTTAGTAGCAGGGAACACTCATGTAATGAGAGAAAATCTTGCTACCCTCTTTATTCAAGATGGTTGGGAGTGGGAAATAACATACTTATGTGGAGATAAAAATTGTCCCCCATGTATATTAGCCAATGGGAGCTTTATTTTAAGCATATCAGCAACAAGTAGAGCAATATTCTCATGGCTCTAGAATCCAATTGTTTGGATACCTTTTTTAGTGTTCGAATATGTATCATTGTTGCTATATGAGTATTTGATTGAGAGAGACAATCCTTTATTTATTTTTTTACATTATTTACTTTCTTTTTGTTTTGTCAATTTGTTTCTATTTATGTTCTATTGAGATGTTATTCTGACCAGAAAATTTTCTATTACTACAGCTAATTTTAAACACATCGATAAATTTTAATTTCACTTCCACTTTTTTGGACATAAATAGGAAAAAAATACATCATGTCATAAATAAGAATATAATAATACTAGCCATGAGAAACTAATCCTATCTTAGGTATTGTCAATTACTTCATTTTATATTTACATTAGTCACACATTATTTATTTTATATAATTCCATCATTTTGGGGGTATGCTTTTGGTTATGTGTATCAATAATTTAAAATTGTCGATTACTTCATTTTATATTTACATTAGTCATACAATATTTATTTTATATAATTCCATCATTTTGGGGGTATGATTTTGGTTATGTGTATCAATAATTTAAAAATCAACTCCCATATACATACGCATAAATGCACCAGTGCCTTGGGTTAATGCCTATAATATGATCTTGTGGTTTGCTCTTTTGATTATTTCACCAACCTCTTGTGCTAGATTGTTAGCTAAATCACCTTATTTTCTAATTACATATCTTGGTTTGATTTTTATTCACAGACCAATAAATTATGCCCCAAAATGTGAGGATAATTACTTTCAATGACAAAGTCACTCAGAGTTGTAAAAAATGGTCAGATGTCTCTTGTTATATTAATCTAGCAATTTTACAATTTTTTCATAAAATTGTTACCCTTCACTCACTTATTGTATCCCCGTGTAGTAAATGGGTCCCAGTTCCATGCGTAGTCATACATATAGTTTGTGGACCAAGTATTCCATTTTTTAAAAGAGCTTTGATAACTATGTTTCCATAGATTACCCCTATTTTTGACTTATACCTTGTTTAGCAATCAAAAGATTTGTTTTATGTTCAATCATTATAGTTGTATCCAACCAAATTATTTGTATTCCAAATAACCTCATGGATTTATTTCATAGCTTGGACTTTTTAGGCACTTGAGCGGGGATTAAATGAAGGAATAAGTAAAGTGGCATTTTAGATCAATTTTTATTTTAATGAAGTTATCCCACTTGGACAAAATGGAAATGTCATTGTTGTACATGTTAGGTAATAGTTGTGATATGGGGAGTAATGAAGAGTGAGTTCAAAAATTAATCCTACAAAGAAAGATAAATGAGACTAAGGATGTTATAAATAAAAAACCAAGATAGATAATACTGAGGTATCATATAGATATTTTATTTTATTGGGTGGATGTGTTTTCAATTGTCTGAATTAAATATTTATTGTAATGTACATTGAAATTATTAGGTCTATATGATGTTTTAAATATTAATGATTATCAAGTGTATAGACTATATTTCATGTTGGATGTGGTGCTTGTATGTCGATATTTTTTTTAATTGATAAAGTGATAGAAACTATTGGGGTCATTACCCATTTATGAAATCTAGAAGAACAATGAAAGAAAGAGAGAGAAAGAGAGAGAAGGAAAAATGTACAAGACATGGTAGAGAGGAAAAAAGTATTACAAATCCCATTAACATGTCAGCACAAAATTATATGTCATTTCAATAGAAAAACCCAAAAAATGGCTAGTATATAAAATTGATAAATACATAGCACCAACAACCATAAATAGGCCAACAAAGAAAACTTTGAGATAAACCAAAAAATAGTTTAAGGGACTCCACTTATAGAAAAAACTGATTATAACTAGACTAGAAGAGGATATAGGCTTAGGCTCCTCCTTGACTAAATAAGGTGCAATAAAATAACCACCCAACACTTTAAAGAACACCATCCAAATAGATTATTTTTTTAACAGGCCTAAGTGAGATTTTAGAGGCAAAGAAATTGAGAGAGAAGTACACATGAACCTAGAAAGCCACAAGCTTATGACAAATCTAGCTTCCCAACCCTAACACCTATCTTAAGCCATAATTATATTTGAAGATGATTTTTAAAATATACTTTTGCACACAAATGTATCTCTAAGAAATTGAATAGAACCACCAATGTTTGGTAGGGTGCTAAATCAACCACTAAGAGGCTAGAAGGCTTAATGGTTCTATGGGATATAAGAGGTCTATAGTGGCTATTCGGTTTGCCATATTATACCAAGCTATAGATCAACTCATAAAATAGGTTGGGACTAGCATGCATAGGCACATAAAGTATGAAAGTTACTGTAATAGGTCCAACCATAGTAAAGTAAATAGCTAAGACTATACTATTGATTGCACAAACAAAGCGAGAACAACAATACCAAATAAAGAGAGATAATAACTGAAATATAAATCTAGAAGCTAAGAAACTTTTAGGACAAATTAAATATGTTTTAATAAATACATATGCTTTAAAGATAGGGTTTAATAGCATGTCTATTCTAGATTTGAGTTATCTTTCCAAATAAATATTATTGTTTTCTAACAATGCAATGTTCTAGTTTAGCAAAAGAGAGAATGTTTAAGCGTTTTTTCTAGTTTGTCTTGAGAATGTATATATTCTACTATGCAATGATGAAGGTTTTTAAAGAGAGAAATGATATAAAAAAAGGAGTATTAAAATAAATGAAAGTACTCTTTGCTCATATATAAATGCAAGGAACTTTACAAACTACTCTAAACAATGCACATAACAATTATTTCACTAAAACAATTTAAACCATAGCATATACACCACATAAAATAATGGATTTTCACTTTTTATATAAAAGTGCCCTTAGATAAATCTAAAATATGAAGTGTATATGTTCTATCAACCAGGTATCTAAGCTAAGAAGCAATGTAGTAGGAAGACCAAGCTATGTGTAAGCTGAAGTCCAAACTAAAAGCCAAGAATAAAGGAGGACGTGAAGTGAGAACTTGAAATGTTGTATGAGCTCCAATGAAGTGCAAAAGTCAGGTGCAATGACAAATGTATAATTTTGGTAATAATCCACAAGGAAGCAAGAACAACTGAGATTAGTAATGGAGTCTCCAAATAAGTGTGTAGCATCATATTGGATCCTTTATCTCTAATCAAGCTCAAGAGTGATAAGAATGAATCAAGAGAGATTCAATAAGGCATGAGAGTTAAGTGAGGGAAGAAGAATAAAAATAGAGTATGGAATCAGAATAAGAGAGACTCAAATGAATGAGAAAGAGGCATATATCCCAACCCTAATATGCCAAATGACTTAAAACTAGCCATTTTTGACCGTTTGACTTCATTTTAGCATTTTTGGGCACATTTTACCTAGGCCATGACTAATGCCATGGATTAATTGAAGGAAACATGTGGCATATTACATAATTTTAGTTCACATAAGCTACATCTTGGGTCAAACAGGGTCCTAAGTTGGTCAATAAGCTTTCAAAAAGCCTTAAGGGGTCTCTATAATGCTTGTTTTATGTGCAAAAGGGCCAATATAGACTAAGGATATATGAGGGAGTAATAATATGATGTAGGAGAGTTATAATTAGGTGGTGGATGTCTCAAAGTAGGATGATTAGGGTCGGTAGTTAACACATGAGCTGATGTGTAATCATTGGGAGGAGTAAGGTCATGGGAAGAACAATTACATATACCCCCAAAGTACAAGCAGTCAGTGCTCTAGTGAAAAAGGAGTGTTATGTAGTACCTAGAAGCCACACCAAAGAAAATTAAAGTAATAACCAAAAATATAAAATGAAACATGACCTATACTTACTAGATAAGGATGGTAGTGAAAAAAAGTGAATAACACGATCCACGGGTAAGAGTACAAATGTTATTTAATCCAAAATCCAGCTCCAGCTCTTTTTATAAATCTATATCCAAATCCTACAAAGAAGGGACACAAGTGATATTAAATAAAATCATACTATCTAGAATGACATTCATTAAGGCATCAACCCTAATGTTCTCGTTGCGAGGGATATGGTTGAACTAGACATCCTGAAAGAAAGAGAGAAAATCATGTACCACCTCGAAGGGGGGAGTAAATCAGAGCTAAGGATGGCCTAGACATTAGTGAGTTAAGACATGGATAAGATTGAGTTAGATAAAAAAAAATGCACTTATCACATGCTTAACTCACAAGCATCAATCTAGGTACCAATGATTATTGCATGATACTCAATGTTATTATTTAATTCATTAGTAAGGAAAAAACTAGATGCAACCAGCTTATAGCCCCACTGATCATAGATAACCCAAGCTATAGCTATGGTCCTAGGTTTCCTTGACTATTGTTCTCAATGTGAATCACCAATGGGAGGTGCACCATATTAAGGGTTGAAGATGTAAGACTAATGACTACAGAAAGGTGATCTTAAAGTGAAGTAGTGTAAGTGAGTTTCATGAGTGAAATAAAAAATGAAATCAAGCCACAATAATAATGTTTGACCAATACTAGCCATGGTGAGAGGTAATAAGGGAAAAGTGGGGTGAAGTTTGGAGAATATGAAGACCAGTTAGCAAGACTAGAGCAAGTCCTGAACTACCGAGCCACCCAACAACCCTACCTATAACCATAATGAATAAGAAAGAGAGGGAGTTAGAATGGATTAAATATGGAAAAGTAGATAAATGATTAACTAAAAGAAGCATGATAAGTAACTCCTATCCCTGGGTTCCCATGAGATAGAACATAGGCCTCAGAGGTTAACATGGATGCAGAAGGGGTCTTAAAAGCCAAAACAAGACCAAAATAGGCCCAAAGAAGCCTTAAATTAAAAATTCGAGGTTATCAATACACTCATAATGTGCCAAAACCTCTAAAACTGAGGTTTTATGGTCTAAAACACAAAAATGGTTAAAACACCCAAAAAAGGCCCATAAAAAGCAAGAAAAATGGGCTAAAAAGAGGAAAAAGAGAGAAAAGAGGTCATTTTCACTTTTATTTCACTCAAAGAGAGATAGAGGAGAGCTCATGAGCAACGAAAGCCCAAACAAAGCAAATTAGGACATATAAGAGCATTAGAGATGCATAGGGTTGTCTAGGAAAGTCTTATGAGTGAATTTTACTAAATTTATTCATTTCTTAGGGATTTGGAAGGCCCTAGATGAATTTTGACTCATTTTAGATGATTTGGTAGATGAATCAGATGAAACAAGCACTTAAAATGGTGGGATAGGCAAGCCAGATGAAATGGGACTAATGGGGGCTCAAATTGTGGCCAATAGATCAAAAGAGAAGAAGCCCTAGAGCTCCTCAGGGCATCCCAACATAGGCCGTGGCTTGGGTAGGCCTAGGCCATGACTTTGCCTAGAAATCCATGAACATGGGTAGAGAGGTGTTGAAACAGGCCCCAGGGAGCCTGAAAAAACTCAAGAAATATTGAAAGGGGTCAGAAGAAGGATAGAGAAAAATAAGATAGATAAAAAACATAGTTTTTTACTTGATATTACTCATTTTTTATCCAGTAGACTAATCCATTTTCCTATTCACTTTCTTATATAGACACATGTAAGAGTTATCCTAATAGAGGAGGGAGGACCTTCATAGGTGAGAGAGAAACCAACACAATGATATGGGATGTGTGAGGTGACCAATAAAGAAAGAGTTATAGCATGATTAGTCAAGGAGGTAGATACTCTACCATTGGTAGACTAGGATCACCTATAGAGTATAGGACTTTGGTAGCTAGTACATGTACCCTCACTACATTACTTAAATACTTGGTAAACACATTGTGACCTTATGGGTACCAAAGAGGCATATGTTCTAACTGGGGATTGATATAAAGGCCATCCTCAACGTTGAGGATGTCTACCAAATATATAGGGTCGAACTAATGGGTAGAGAGAGAGCTATTGCTAATATAATACATAGTAGTATCATATGTCTTTTTGGTGGGACCCCACCCATAATGGAATAACCACAGAGTATAGATCACACAGTTGTCACCAGGGATACCCACTCTTTGAATCGTGATAGTAGGGACTATGGTCGAGAGGCTCTGTGCTGGCTAGAGTATAGGATGACTACCACTCTCATAGATAAGAGTTGTCCAACATGCTAAGGGAAGATAGAGCTTTGCCTAGGGCTAATATATCCTATGTCAATTATACTGATATATGGATCACATCTAGCACATAGGGCATGTGGATTGACATAGCCTAGTCTACTCATGTCCTGGGCCTATGAGAGGCTCCCACTAACATAGCTAAGGACACCATATAGCATTGAGAGATACCCTACACTAAAAGAGGGCATGATATGGGCTACATAGTTCATAGATAGGGTAGGGCCCATGTGAACCACCTTAGATCTAGACATATTGTCTAGCTATATCTAAGATCCATACATGTTTGTAACTTGGCCAAAGGATTTCAAGGTAGAGCCCTACTTAAGACATGAGGTGCTCTGAGGTCCATAAGGGTCATACCATCATACAAGGAGATAAGCTCTACCAGGTCAAAGGAGATGGGCATAACCCAGGCCAATTAAGTCTAATCCTAGTAAGTAGTCGAGGTAGAGCAAGGTGGAGATAGTAGAGAGAGGCCACCATGGTGAGGACCATTACCACTAGGAGGATCATGACCTACATGAGGGTAGTAGAGGCCATCAACATTACCAAGTAAAAAAAGTTTATTTTCTATATATCACTTCATTTTGGTACTCATCCTTAGAGAGAGATGATATGTGACTAAAATATGTGCTTTATGTGTGTGTGTGAAAGATACCAACCTAGTTAGACTAGGCCTTAGGTAGACCTACTACTGAGGGAGCTATACCTTGATGTGGTAGTGACACCAATGATGGAGTAAGTGTTGTATCTATTGATGTGGGCAAAGACACATACTCAGTTCTGGCAGGTGGGTGCATGAACATCACTCAAGCTAGCGAGGGCCTGACATAGGCTTCCATAGATAGAGGATAAGTCAACATGGTATGAGGCATCTATAGTAAATAATAGGGAAGATATAGTAGATATTGAGGTGAGACTAGTGAGAGCAAAAGTTGAGATCGATTAGTTGTGGTTTGAGCTAGCTTGAGAGTAGACTAGAGGAGTTGAGGCACTTAGAGTAAGGATAGACTAGCTAGTGATACTAGAGGAGACTATAGTTCAACTAGTCAAGAGGTAGAGATTGAGATATATACCTAGAGCATGACTATTATAGATATTATCCAGTTATAGGCTTATTAGGTATGCATATGCAACCATGCACATGGTATTTTTTGGGGACTGTGAGCCCATGTGATATACCTAGAGAAAAACATGTTTATATATATATATATATATATATATATAGTGCTTTTCTCATTATTATCAAATTTTTGTATATGATTTTGTGTGTGACGTGTATGCTTCATATACTATGGACTACTAGATACGAGGTGATTAGATAGTAGGAACTGGTACACACATATACTATTGGCATGGAGGTTAGTGGTGATAGAAGAGAGGAAAGGCTCACCTTACTACCATAGGTGACTTTTTTAAAAGGCCACACGGTCCCTAGACAAGAAATCTCTTAAGGAAAAACACATTGATCAAATGCCATAAGGGTTCACCTTTGAGGGTCAAATGATGAAAGGCCCTATTCTCTAGAGTGGTGATGATGACAAAAGGACCAAACCACTTATGTGTGAGTTTTACCTTCTTACAATGTTCCTTATTGAAAATAAGGACCATATCACCTACCTTGAATTGAAGAGAGTACACCAATTTCTTAAATTGGTAGCACTGATAGTGATGGTAAGCATGGTTATACTCAAGAGCAACCAAGCATCACTTATCTAATTATTCCATCTTGACGAGGTGAATGGCACATTCTTCCTTCATAAAAAAAAGAACCAAAAATTTTAACCTATATCAAAGGGTTCAAGTCCTCTAAAGGAATAACAAATTTGAACCCATACACAAGAGAGTATGGAGTTGCTCCCATGGCCATTCAAAAGATATTCCGATAGGCCCAAAGGTTAGGATAGAGCATGAGATGACAATCTCTCTTGGACTGGGCAATGGTATGGAGAAGCATCTTCCTTAAAGTTTTATTTTAAGACTCTACTTACCCATTTCCCTTGGGGTAATGGGTAGAGGAAAAATGGAGTTTGAACCCAAAGCATTCAACGAGCTCATGTATCTCAAGGCTTTGGAATCCTAGGCCATTATTGGACATAATCACAACATGAACCCTAAACCTAAAAATAAGTTAGTTTAGGATGAACTTGGTGATGGTCTTTCCACACATGCCACTGATAGGCATGGCCTCAATGCACTTCGTAAAATAGTCAATGGTGGTGATGAACTAGTGATGGCCATTGAAAGAGGGATGTTTAAACTTGTTAAAAAAGTCAAGATCCCAAACTGAGAAGGGCTAAGCATCCAAAACAAAGTATAAGAGGTCAATCAGGGCATTGATAGCATCCCCTATGACTTCACACATCATACACTTCTTGGCATATTAGACTACATCCTTAACAAGAGTAAGCCAATAGTGACCCATCCTTATAATACATTGAGTAGTGGCTTGCCTTCCTGGGTGGCCTCCATAAACACTCCCACGATACTCCTCAAGTGTGAGAGGGATGTCCTTATGGGTGAGGCACTATATCAACACACCATCAATACCACTCTTAAACAAGATGCCACCAATTATGACATAACATATGATGAGTTTATGATTTTGATAGCATTCTTGTGAAGATGTGGTGGTGGGATAAGACTGGTCTTCAAGGTAATGGACAACATCCTGATACCGATCACACTTGGAGACCTTGACATGATCGATCAAGTAGACCATCTCATCAAGAAAGGCATCATCAACCAGCTCCATGCTTGGGTTAGGTAGTGGTCATTCCATGATTTGATCAACCACAACCAATCTTTAGTGGAATTTTGCTTAATGATGTAGAGGTCAAACTTCTAAAGTAGCATGATCTACCTCATAGTCCTACCGGTAAGATGTGTCTTGCTAAGCAAGTAGTGAAGTGGATTAGACTAGACAATCACATTGGTAGTCTAGCCTAACATGCAATGTCATATATTTTTCATAGTGAAGATGAGAAAGAGATATTTATTCTCTACAAGAGAATAGTTGAGTTTAGGGCCAACCAATGTGTGAGAGATGTAGTAAATATCTCTCTCTGTCAGTGTCTTCCTTTTAGCACAACATTCCCCTAATGGAAAGATCAATGATAGAGGGATATAAGATGAACTCACACCCCTCATTGGGTGATATTAATATGGGAGGAGTATGAATCATATGATTTAATTCCTTCAATTCCACTTGGATTTTAATAGACCACAAGATCAGAGTGTCCTTGTGCAATAAATGTGTGAGAGGTATGGATTTGTGAGCACACTCCTCAAGGAAATGTCTAAGAATGTTTATTCTTCCTAAGGACTAAAAATGTATGAGATTACATGGGGGAGGTGTCTCAAGGATCTCCTTGATCTTATATGGATCCACTTCAATGCCCCTTTGTAAGATTAGAAAGCCAAGAAGCTTTCCAACTAAAATTCCAAAAACATACTTATTGAGGTTGAGATTGATGTGATACTCTTGGAGATGCTCAAAGATGATGCTAAGGTCTCACACATGCTCATCTTTTTTAAGGGATTTTCTGAAAATATCATTGACATAAAACTCAACTATCTTGTGGATAAGGTAATGGAAAACATGGTTCATGGCATGATGATATGTGGCCCCAACATTATTTAGACCAAAAAACATGATGATGTATAGGTAAACTATGGGCTAGTGAACATCATCTTTTGCTAGTTTTAAAGTGCAATCTAGAATTGGTTTTACCTATAGAAACCATCCATAAGGGATATGATCTCAAAAGTAGTGGTGGAATCAACAATCTGGTCTATCAAAGGAGTAGGAAAGATGTCCTTTGAGTAGGCCATATTGAGATCCTAAAATTCAATGTAAATCTGAATAGCCCCATTATTTTTGAGTATGGGGATAATGTTATAAATCCATCAAGATAGTCAAATCATGGATAAATCCAACTCAGGTGACTTTCTCAATCTTTACTTTGACCAATTGGGAGACTTTAAGAGCCATGGGTCATTGCTTTTGGTGAATAGGTTGGGTCCTGTTATCCATATAGAGGTTGTAGATGACTATGATAGGATCCATACCCTTCATGTTAGCATATTCCTAAGTGAATACATCTTAAAAAATTCATAAGAAGGTGACCAAAACATCTCATTCCTCAAGAGCAAGGCTATCACCTATCTTGATGATCTTAGGCCTTGATAAAGTGCCAAGGTTGATATTTATATATGTTTCAACATCCATAGTGTTACCTTCATCGAAACACTCAGGCATAAGAGGGAGTGACTCATCCAACACTTCAGGTTCAATTGCTAGGACATTCACCATAGAACGGCTTAGGGTTGGTCCATTTATGATATAAATCTCTAAACCAATTCAATCAAGGGGATAATGATACTTACATCAATCCCACATGAGCTTAGTGTAAGCCTTTCTCTCATTGAATAGGTTGTGTGTTATAACATGAATGAAATAACACTCGAGATTAGACTCAGCCACTCTAATGGTTGTAGAGGGAAACACATAGAGAGAGCCTACACTCTGATGGGAAAAGCATGACATAAAGGGGAGCTCAACATCTAGAGAGACATCTTGGAAGAGATATGTAAAAAGAGATGGGTTGGCTTAGTGTTACAGAGTAGAAGAGGGAATCAGTTGATGTGTGCCAAACTCCAAAGGAATGAATACTAATCAATACTCAGTTGGATTAGAAAGTTCATCTTTGAATAAATGAGACTAAAAACTAGGGCATGTATGAGAATCTAGAAACCCCCATGAGGATGAAAACAAATACTCACTCGAGGGTTTTATCTTTACATAGAGAAATGCCTAGGGATCTAGGTTATCCTCCAAGATGTGAACCTCACCTTCGTGTATAAACTAGACCATGTAAAATATGGCTAACATGATGACCTACATGGCAATAGTCTAAGGATGGCCAGGAATCATGTTGATTGAAAGATCAAGGTCTAACATATAGAACTCAATTATGACTATTTTAGGGCCAAACTTGACTTAGAGCTTCATGTTCCCCACTGGCATAATCATGTCATTATTAAAACTAACACATTTAGGGTAAGAATCAAAGAATGACTTCTAACTAATCCTAAGCTTATTGAACACACATAGGTGCATGATATTCAACACATCTCCTTCATTGATAACTCACCACTTGACACATCAATCATCAAAAAAAGTATCTATGTAGAGAGGGAAAAAAGCCCTCTTTACAAGAACTCCATGTACATAGAGAAACCATCCATAAGGGTCATGATCTCAAAACTAGTGGTGGAATCAACAATGTGGTCTATCAAAGGATTAGGAAAGATGTCCTTTGGGTAGGCCATATTGAGATCCTGAAATTCAATGTAAATATGAATAGCCCCATTATTTTTGAGAATGGGGATACTATTGAAAATCCATCAAGGATAGTCAAAGCTTGGATAAATCCAACTCAGATGATTTTCTTGATCTCTACTTTGACCAATTGGGAGACTTTAAGAGCTATGGGCCATTACTTTTGGTGAATATGCTGGGTCTTGTTATCCATATTGAGGTTATAGATGACTATGGAAGGATCCATTCCCTTCATGTTGGCATATTCCAAAGTGAATGCATCTAAAAAATTTTGTAAGAAGGTGACCAAAACATCTCATTCCTTAGGAGTAAGCCTATCACTTATCTTGATGATCTTAGGCCTTGCTAAAGTGCTAAGGTTGATATCTATATATCTTTCAACATCCATAGTGTTACCTTCTTCAAAACACTTAGGCATAGGAGTGAGTGACTCATCTAACACTTCATGTTTAATTGCCAAGACATTCACCATAAAAAGGCCTGGGGTTGGTCCATTTGTGAGATAAATATCTAAACCAAGTCAATCAAGGGGATAATTATACTTACATCAAGACCACATGATCTTGGTGTAAGCCTTTCTCTCATTGAATAGGTTGTGTGCTATAAAATGAATGAAATAGCACTCGAGATTAGACTCAGCCACTGTAGCGGTCTTAGAGGGAGACACATGAAGAGAGCCTACACTCTAATGGGCAAAGCATGACATAAGGGGGATCTCAACATCTAGAGAGACATCTTGAAAGATATCTATAAAAAGTGATGGGTTGGTTTGGTGTTATAGAGTAGAAGAGGGAATCATTCGATGTGTGTTGAACTCTAAAAGAATGAATGTTGATCGGTACTCAACTAGATCAAAAAGTTCATCCTTGAAGAAACGAGACTAAAAAACAAGGCATGTATGAGAATCTAAAAACCCCCATGAGGATATAAACAAAGCCTCACCTAAGGGTTTTATATTTACATAGAGAAATGCCTAGGGATTTAGGTCAACCTCCAAGATGTGAACCTCACCTTCATGTATAAACTACACCATGAAAAATATGGCTGACACAATGGACTACATGGCAGTAGTCCAAGGATGGCCAAGAATCATGTTGAATTAAATATCAAGTTCTAACACACAGAACTCAATTATGACTATTTTGGGGCCAAACTTGACTCAGACCATCACATTCCCCACTGGTATAATTGTGTCATTGTTGAAACTAACACAATTAGGGTAAGAATCAAAGAAATTCTTTTGATTAATCCCAAGCTTGTAGAACACACGTAGGGTCATGATATTCAACACATCTCTTTCATTGATAACGTAACAATTGACACATAAATAATCAACAAAAGTGGTTATGTAGAGAGGGAAACAAGCCCTCTTTACAATAAATAAAGTGTCTCGTAAAGAGGTTGGGTTGAAAGATAAGATGGGAGGATGAGGGTGTTTATGTGCATTAGAGTTAAACAAATTTTTCACATCATCACATAATGGAGCCTCACAAGAGAGACCAAGCTCATATAAGATGAGTCCCCTTTTCTTAGGATAAAGGTGAAGAAGGTCCCAAATGGAGATCCCAGCTGAGAGGCCATGCAACTCCTTTATGATGGAGTAAGGATGTTATTTGGCCTAGGGAGGGATGTTACACCTAAATTCAAATTTGACCTTAGGAATTTCTTCCCTTATAGGCTAGATTGGGGGCCCAATACCATTAGTCTCTCCAATAGGTTTGGTTGCCCGACTAGAGCACATGTTGATAAATCACTTGTACACAATAGAGGCTATGTTAATAGCAACAATAACTTTACTACTCTCATGTTTGGCTTTCCCTTTTTGGTCAGCCTAAGAATATGAGTCAGAAGAGGTAAAAGAGAAATAAGGGGAATGTGGGACCTTAGCCTTTGATTTATTCTTATTCTTATTATTCTTCTCCTTATCATGGTTAGGCAAAGGATCCTAAAACACATTAAACTTGTGGTTGGGTTTTGCAAGATGAAAAATCTAAGATGGAGGCAAGGCTTGTGCACCAGAATTTTATGTAGCATAGTTAAAATCATTGTGCCCCCTCATCTAATGGAAATTTAAAAACTTGGTAGTGTCATAAGGAAACACCATCCATTATTTTTCTATGCTTGATTTAAAAACCTTCTTCTTAGTTGGCTTCTTTCTCAAATCATTCACCTTATAGCTATCCTTCTTTTTAAGAGGAGACTTAGTGACACCATCATCAGTCACATTATGATTATGATTGTATGAAGAGGATGAATTTTTGGAAGGGATGGGTTGTATGCCCACATATACCTCAAACACTTCTATCTTTAGACACTCATTAACAACTTCATCATAAGAGGTAGGTTCATGCTTAAGGACCTTAAGGTGAACCTCCTGCCTCAATGCTCACATGAATATATCATAAATCTAGTCATCTAAGAACCTATTCCTAAATGTATGAATAACTAAGTGCCATCTATGCACAAAATCAAAGTTTTAATCACCCTTGGCTTGCATCATAGAAGTGAGAGATTTGATGCCGAGGTTAAAGGGTCTGGAAATATCAAAATATTGGATTAACTCATCCAAAAGGAATTGGAAACTAAAGATATAATCTGGTGATAAACTTTAAAACTAGACAAGTTCTTTGGCTCACAAATAATGAATGAAGAGATTCAACATCATGCCTTCACCATGTTCCCAATCTATACATTTCATCACAAGTGTCATGATATGATCTATGGCACTAGAGTATCACATCCTATTGAACTTACATAGTTTAGGGATAGGAGTAGGAAGGGGAATGACACACACCTAAGGGGCTAGAGGATTTTGATGGAGATCCTCATAAGCACACTTGATAGTAGTCTAGAAATGAAATTCAAGAGGGGGTTCATTATGATGATGATGTTGCCTATGACCATAGGCATCACCATAACCATGACTATGGGGAAGATGATGTTGGGGAGGCCTCTAATAAGGAAGACACTCATAATGGAAATCATGTCTTTTATGTGGTGGATAACAACCATAAGAAGCATGCTAGTCCCCATAGGGATGATGGGAAGATGTGGCATACTCATAAAAATAGTTGTGATGACCAACATATATGTGATGCTGGTCATATGCCATCACACAAAGGTTAACTAGTGGTCACTGATGCTCCTGATATGAATCCTACATATCTCTAGTTTGTAAGTGGCAATCAAAATCAACATGCTCATCAAAAACTTTAAAATGAATAGTGGGATGGGAGAAACCCCTAAAATGGGGATACCTTGCCGAGTTGGAGTACGTATGGCCTAAAACATGGATATAAGGATGTTCTTGATCTAGAGTCTCTAGTTGGGAAAGAGAAAAGGAATTCATGTGAGAACTGGTTGAGGAACTTGACATTGAGCAGGTACAGGCTTTATTTCTAGAGGAAACATGCCATCAAATCCTAAGTGTAGAAGGAAACACTTAATTCACATGAATATGTCTATGGAAATCATTAATTATTTCACATTAATCCTCATGCCTTAGCTACATAAGGAGATCCTCATCACCTCAAATGGGTAAATAAGGCACGACATGAGGCTAAGATAAAACATCCTCATACAAATGAAAATTAGATTGGGGGAAATGAGAATGAGTTAATTGGTTATATTCTTACCAATCTTTTTACCTCTCAAACACAAGAGGTTTTAGTCTAACATGTTGGGTTGAGGGAGGCTCATGGGTCCTATGGTGTCTATGGCATTCCATTGCAAACATGACTTGCTCAGTGGTGAGCTCAGGGATGAGACCCTAAATCTATTTAGATTGGAATCCTAAAGGTGGGAGATTAGACATGGATGAAATAAAGCATGAGAAACATATAAGACAATAAAAAATGCAAATCAATGGAGAACCAATGGGGATAAAAACACAAAAGAAAAGTAGGGGAAAACAACCAAGGTGAGAGTTGAAACACCACTAAAAACAAAACCTAATAGCTAATAGAGGGGAGTTAGCTAAGAGATCTCTAAATAAGATATAACTAATGTGAAGCCATATGTTAGGTCCCACTGGTCATGATAGAATGTAGCTCCAAGAATTTGAATGGAACAACTAGTGTTTGGCAGGGTGCTAAAGCAAACCACTAAGAGGCTAGAAGGCTCAAGTGTTCTATAAGCTATAGGAGGTCTATAGTGGTTATCTAATTTGTCAGCTTGTACCATGCTATAGAAAAACTCATAAAACAAGTTAGGGATAGTATGAATAGGCACACAAATTATACAAGTTACTCTAATGGGTCCAACCATAGTAAAGCAAGTAACTAAGACTAGATTATTGATTGCATAAATAAAGTGAGAATAACAATACCAAATGGAGAGAGATAACAACTAAAATATAAATCTATAATCCAAGTCACTTTGAGGCTAAATGAAAGACATTTTAATTAATAAATATGTTTTTAATAATGGGTTAAAGAACATGCCTATTCTATATTTTAGCTATCTTTCCAAATCAATACTATTATTTCTAAAAATGCAATGTTCTAGTTGAGCAAGAGAGAGGGAATGTTTATAGTTTATCTTAAGCATGTATATTCTACTATGAAATGAGGATGTTTTCTAAAGAGATAAAAAATATCCAATAAAGGAATATTTCAAGCAATGAAAGTACTCTTTACTCATATATAAATGCAATAAACTTTAGAAACTACCCTAAACAATGCACAAAATGACTATTTCACTAAAACAATTCAAACCCTAGCATATACACTACACAAAACAATGGATTTTCACTTTGCATAGAAAATTTACCCTAGATCAAGATCAAATATGAAGTACAGATGTTCTAATAAAAAAGAATATAAGCTAGGAAGTAATGTAAGAGGAAGACCAAACTATG